>JAQFZH010001500.1:0-20904 GCA_034695485.1 Entomobrya nivalis
GTAGTCATACGGATCGTCATCATAAATTAATGTTTTGGTCTTTAAAACATGGCTATAAACCAATTTGCTACATTAAATTATGTAAATGGGTCGTGCATGGTTAATTATAAAATTAGCTATTGATCATATAAATTGTTTTTGATTATTTGAACTAATCTAAACCATGTTCAAAGCTACATACATGAAACACATGCATTGCATACTAGTCATGCATATACGTAAAAGGAAAAAAGAACACTAGTCCAATCCAATCCAATCCAGTATGTTGAATGAAGTATCAAGCGGGAAGTGTTTGTTGACATCTGTCTCTGGGAAGAAGTCCTTTTAGTCAAACAGGTGTCAGTCATTCAATCCATAACATAACAGACAAGTGCTTTTAAAAATAATTGTATAAGTGTTTTTTTTTTTTATAAATGTCTATTATCCTATAGGCAACAATGCGTTGATTTATCCAGTAACTTTTAGTATTCTTCCAAAATGGATGAAACCCCCAAAGCAGGCAGTAAGAATAACAGTGAACTGCGTGATCTTCAGTTTCGCATAAGTCAGTTAGAGCATTTATTTGTTTCCACCAGTTTAAACTCTTCGCTACCCAACAATTCACTTCCATCATCATCTCCTCTGCAGGAACAAACTCAAAATGCACTTATTGAAAGGATCAGTGATTTGGAGGGAATCCTTGCAGCTTCCGAACTTGAAAACACGACTCTTCGACAGCAAATTTCGGTTATCAATATGGATAAGAAGAGAGACGACCTGATTCTTTTGGAAAAACTCTACGCGAAAGATAGGGAGGTGCAACGTCTTCAAAATGAAACAAGTTTGGTGGAGGCAAAGTTGCAGAAGGCGGAAAGGGCACTGGAAAATGTCAAGGAGTACATAAATACTTTACCATCCCAAGAGGAATTAGATGAAGCCAAAGATAGCATTACAGTTTTAGAATCAGACAATCATGTTTTACGTCAAAAAGTTGGTAATTTGGAAAGTAAAGTAAGGAAGCATGAGGAGGACTTGAAGCACAAAAACAAATTGGTAGAGGAACAGAGTATGAGGTAATGTATAATTTTAGAATTGGACATGAGCAAATCAGTTATTAATTCAATTTATGTACGTGCGTTTTGCATTGCTATTATAATCACAAAAATGGAAATAAAATGTCAAATGCAATCTTTTTCTTCTTTTTAGACTGGAATCTCTTCAACCGTTGGAAGAAGCACAAGCAGCTATTCTCCAAAGTTGTGAGGAGGGTTCCATCAACTTTGCAAATGAGAAATACATAACCGAATTACTAACAGTCCAAAAAGCTCAGATACTCCAAAGCTCCAAACTCGTTACAGCCTTCAGAGAGAAATTAAATAAATGTCAGAATGAGAAGGGTGAACTCCAAGAAAAAATCTCACTCCAGGGACAAGCAATAGAGAAACTTGAGGATGATCTCCAAGTAATCCAACTGACTTCCGAGAAAGTGTCTCTAAAGTTGAAAATGTTGGAACAGGAGAAGTTCTCTTTGTTAGAGGAGAAATCTTACATGCAGGATTTGCTTCTTGATCGGGAAAACTTTATCAAACAGCGTGACACTCAGTTTGCTAATATTCTTAGACTTGTGACAGAAATAGATTTGTGTGTTAATGATGTGAGAAAGCTGGTGGAGTTGGGAGAAAGTATTGCCAAAGGGGAAGAGCCACCTGTGACATCACTACTGGGATTAAGTGACGAGTTGGAAATGCATTTGCAGAGCCTTAATAATGAATCTGGCGGAGGAGACGAATATGACCCTCTGGATCCTCCGACTAGTAATGGGGCAAACAGTAGAAGCTTTAATAATAGTAACAATAGTTTAGTCTCCAGATATTTGGCTTCTGTAAGTAATGGGGTGACGTCAAGTACGGAGGAGTTTTCTTTGGGGGATTTGGAATGGGCTTTGGATAGAATAAAGAAAATTAGAGATTTGCGACAAAATATTGGGGTGATTCGAGATCAGGTTAATGATTTGTACACTGATATGGTTGGAGGAAAGGTGGAGGGGTGTAATGTCCAGTAATTTTGTAAGTAGTTAGGTCAAAGACCATGTTTCTCAATATGTTTTGCAATCTCATCCCTTTTACGTATTTTTCTCACTCAGACTCACATGTGTGCTCAAACTTGCCTTTAAACTTAAATATATGAGATTAAATATTAAATGTATGCTGTATACGTAATTTACACTTGAATGAAAAGATTCATTGTTTTTATGTACGTGACAAAACATCAATATATTACATTTTTTAACTTGGTATGCATGTGCATGTAATTTTGTGTGTAATGTGGTTTATTTTTGCAAAGACAACTATTTTATAAACTATTTTGTAAAATTACCTTTTTCATATATCAAAGTAAAATAAAATATAACTCTTGACAATTACAGTAAAGCTTATGATTTCTTTTCTGTTGCGAAAATTTGAATTTCATTTCACCTGCGAAACTTTTCATTTTTTATTACAATTTCGATTCATATTCACTCATTGTGAAATTTCCTCCATCTCGTTAACGTGCAAATTTTCTCTTCTCACGCATTCCCAGCCAGAATCTGGAAACGCTTTTTGATGTACATAAGTTACTATTAAATACAAAAGCTTGGGATACGAAACAGCCAGCTGCAAAAAAAATGTTCTGTGGTGGGAAGATCAAAGGAAAGTAAATCAATCTAATTAGCATATAAATAGATGTAGAAAAGGTTACAAAATCCTGCCACTTGCTTCAACATAACTCAAAATGAATACAGTTTGTTGCGTAGTTCACAGAAAAAAGAAAGACAAAAACTTGTAGAATAATAAGCTGCCTTTCTACTTCTGAAATTGGAAATGAAGGTGACATATGCGTTTGCACGATTCAGTATGTCAGGTAAATAGAAAAAAAGTTTGTGGCTTGCATCAGTTTTATATGAGATGCGAACGCATAAGTCACATTTCCATTCCACATACCACGACCAAAGTAGTAGCCATATTTTTTCGCATTTACTTTCATTTCAACGTTTGTTCCGTGTGTGGTATGCTTTCCTTTTTCCTCATAGCTATAAAAAGAGGAAAAGCAGGGAGTCCCCGAGACGCAAAGTGGAGATCTTACTTCTCGGCATCGCTCGACAAGATGTAAACATGATTTCCCAATCTGATATAGCAAGTAAGTCACTTTGCGTGTTTCCAAACAAGTATCCCACAACACAACATAAAACGGAAGAAAAGTAAGTGGAGTGAAATATCAGGTGGGGAAAAGATTTTAAATGGTTTGAGAAACTTGGTACGGCACTGGTTGGTACATAATCTTACACGGCTAATGTTGTAGTTTGTCGTGTTTGACTAGTTTTTGACGCATAAATACTCACCGATTTTTCTTTTTTGGATGGCAGTCAATGGAGTGGATCGGACAGGGTAGCATATAAAAGTATTCATTCTGTGGGAAAAACTTACTGCACAAATTAAAGCTATATGTATTGTCATATTTGGAACTGAAAGTGGTTTTTAACTTTGGTGTGTGTTTTTTTAAATTAATTATATTTTGCACATGCTCAAGCAGTAACATATTTCTAGGTAAACAATAGAAAACAATAAGTTATATTTCGATTAAGGAGAATTACAAAAAAATGTGGTTGCGTGATGAAGTGAAATTGTGTGGTTATCGGTGACCTTGCTTGAAACGTTTATGATATTAAGTTCTATTCATCTTTGAGGTATGATTTGGAAATGATTCTTTACCGTATTTTTGCACTTATGCAAAATGATATATACATAGGAGAAATTATGGGAACGCAACGTGAAATTGCTACCCTGCTGTGTTTGTATTTGTAATACATATTTTAATGCACCACACAAATATGATATTTGTTACTGGCATGAAATAAAATTACAGTGTTAGCATTCAAATTGGTTAATTGAACAGTTGCAGTCGGTCAGTGTTTATGAAATTCCCGACGGGGGATAACGGGGTTACCCAAAACTGTTTTGTAAAATAGGTATTATTTAATCTACGATCAGGTATTTGCGCATGCATATATATATCGCGTTCATTTCTTTATCATTTCATTTGATAACAATCATTAACCAATCTTCTCACAAACTCACATCATTCAGTTCGCATAGCCTAAAAATATTCCTGCATCGAAAAATCTTTTTTTCTTCATTAGATACATTTATTCGACATGCAGTGATCGTGTCATGCAATGTTGGGAGAATCTGTCAATTTTACAATTCCGAAAATTTTGAAGATTGTAATTATGCCATTATTACGTGCGAAGATTCACACGAATTATACTCCTTTAAATTTGTTTGATATATTTTAAAGAATTAAGGTAAACCAAGGAGTAAAACTGACTGACAACTGCCTGAACCTTTTATATAAAACCCAAGTTTTGCTAAAAAAAATATGTTTACAAAGACAACGGTTTTCGTAAAGTTTTGTAAATTGTGCGGGATTATTGGAAGCTAATGAACTGGCAAGATATGCATGCAATTTTGTCCATTCTTATCATAAGTTATACTTTAAATATCTCACAAGCCCCAATCAACTATTTACCACCTTCATCCACTTATGTGCTAATATTTATTGGCCAGCCATCACATGTCACGTTATTCCCATTTCCCCATCATTCACTACACACACCTAATATACATATTTCATCTTTCTACAACAAAGCCAAATGTAATATTTTCGTTAGGTAGATAGTAGACTAGAGTTGTACATGGCGTAATTTTGAAAACGATATATAGGTACGAACGGTTAAATGATGGTAATGATAATAGTCTTTCCAAATTCAGCGAAATCAAGCATTACAAAAAAATACACGTCAGGATAAATAACGAAAAGATGCAATGATATATGGCTTGTTGAACTCCATGAACCAAATATTTAACCGATTGTTAGATTGCTGTAGGCAGTACATAGCAATAATGTCCTTTTGTCTGTATATGTGCATGTTGCATGCTTTATCGCGATGAATGTCCTCTGATAGAAAAATTCTCTGTCAGTGTCATCCATTATTTTTTTAATCAAGAAACCAGATGCAATAAGATTATGGCTAATGTCACCATTAGCCCACAAATATTACCTACTATTATGTTTAGCCTATTTAATTGGTTATTCTACCAAAAAGGCACATGTTGCATACCTTGTCCCTTGTACTAGTGCAATAATAAATTACAGTCTCACCAAAAAGCAGGTGCAGCATAATGCAAATTAATCAAAAATGTGGTATAAAGACAATTCGACACGATTTGTCTAAGCAGAATTTTTTTTTTTTGGGATAGATAGAGGAAGCGAAACCGTTGGTCTGCTTGTTCTTCTATATATTATTCTTATCCATTGTTATATAACAACCTACGTAACATTTTAATTCTTTACAAATATTTTGGTGATTATGTTCTTGCCGTGTCGTAGAGTACAATGAACGTACACTTTTTTTCTCTTCATAGACGATTCTTTTGTGGAGCACACAAATATTATCAACAGGGAAGAGACTTCATTTGTAAAATAGGTCTCGCAGTCGCAGTCACAATAGCCACACTGCATTTTAACATTGCAGTCATTATTGTCGTGATGCCGAAAACTATACGGCGAATCCAGATTTCATTGTCATCTGCATCGGCAGCTGCGCTGAGCCGAGCCAAAAGCAAACCAAGCAAGCGCAGAATTTCATTGTTGAGGATGCTCGCTTTGCCAGCAGTGCAATGGCATGGCATAGCAGAGTTTTTTTGTACATTGTTTGAACGCACTTAATCATTTACTATTATGAGAGTAATCATGTCATGTTGATGAAAAGCTAATAGTAGTAAAAATAATAGCAATTGCATTCTGTAAACATTTTTTTGGCCTTCTCACTCATCATAGCATGTAACCGCATTCCCTCACATCGCATCGCACCATCTTAGTACTCTTTTAGCTCAGTCAACACTTTTTGATTATCTTTTATCGTCATATCTCTTCAACCTCAAATTGCTCACAATTGCAATTGTCAGATATCACACACCTCAACACGAAGTTATACTAGAAAGATATATCGGTAACTGCTGAGCAGGAACGTGAAAAAAAATCCATTAAACCAGGCAGTGCAACATCAATACAATGAATGTAATGTGACACCAAACCTAAAACTACTTATATACCTACGCAAAAAATATAATTGTATAAATGACATGCATGTAAGCAACGTGAGAACTGACAATTGGAAATATTTACGGACTACGAACGAACGGATTACATTTTTTTTCATTGTATTAGGCTTTTATCTATACACCTTTACGGCAAATATTCATCGTTATTATTACCTTGATTGTGATAAATATAGATTCAAACAAAAATTGTATTACATGCAGGTACCATTTTCAGTTGTTGAACAACAACTTGAAAATTATATCTGTGTACATATTTTTGTGTCCTTTCGATTGAATTCACCTGAAGCTCTTTTGCCATCCCTATTCCCTCTGTCATTGCTTTATCATTATGCAGCAAGAGCAAGCCTTCAACGATATCGGTCGTTTCCCTTTTTTGTGCTATTTTGCTTGCTCAACTCTGCATAAAAATGAAACGCACATGTCAAGCCTCCTTCTTTGAAAAACAAAAACTACGCTCTTGAGAGGAGAGCAAGAGAAGCAGTTGGAAAAGAGGAGAGAACAAGTGTATCTTTTGTAATGACATGCAGTTCCATTGTGAACATGTATGCAATATGCATAGGTATGCATATATGCTATGGCCAATAAAATATGAGAAAAAGGTGATATATTTGAGTTTGAAGATATATAGCAAAGCAAACTCGAAACTTGCCTTCCTTCACAGAAACGGATTAAAATCTATAAAAAGCATTCAAGCCAGTATCTCACGTTTTGGTTTGCTACGCACAAGAATCGCATTGTATTTTTCTTCATTTGACATGGTTATTACATAAAGTTGTAATATTTGTAGGTATCTTCATCTTCACCATCACATTATCAACAACAGGACAGGAGCACTTTTTAAAGAGCCAAGTGTTTCTTGTGCATAATATGTGCATACACTTATATATTTTGGAAAAGATGGGGAGGAAGTGAAGTAAAAAATAGTAAAGACGAAATTGTTCAGGCCATCATCATATCATCACCACCACAAGAGTTTCAGAAATGTGATCTGACAGAGTAGAGAGAAGCAGTAGTCGCACACGGAGAGCCAACAGAGAAGAACATCACATTTTTAGACAGACTTTGTATCTGTCCATGTGTGTGTGTGTGTGTTTGCAAATGTGAATGTGTTAAATAAATGCACATAGGTGAGCGAGCGTGAATAAAGAGTTTTCTGATTTGTTTGATGACTGACTTGATTATTGCATTGGTAGTGGTAATGCTATGTAGCAATTTGCAAAAAATTGAGCAGTTAAACAACAGGGAATAGTAGTAGTGCTAATGGTGGGGCTCTTGAGAAATGTTTTTTGTGCTGTCAGTTGTCATATTTTTGTCAATGCAAAATGAATATTGTGCAAGTTTGAAATAGAACAAAATAACAAGATAACTTGTTGGGGGAAAAGGCAAAATAAATGAGGAAAACGATAATGTTTAATGGGGCAGTCAATAATTCAGGGGAAACATTGACAAGAGTGCTTTGGTGGTGATAAAAATACTGTTTGCTTGGATTCAAGGAACACAGTAAAGGTTTTGTCATTAAAAAAGAACGGGAAAATATTGAGAAAAACAAACACACAGACTAATTTGGCAACTGTCAGTGGCAGTGTTCACTCAATCGGGAGTTTCGGCAGGCAAGTTGACTTGTGCCCAGATATTGTTCAGGCCAAGTGCAAGTGGTGTCTTCGTCTTGTGCGTTGCTCGTATTGAAAGGCTGCTGTGCTTGGTGCTTGCAAAACTTGTAATGAAAATATGAAGTTTTGGAAGGAATCTACTTTGAACACTAATTTGTACACCTGAAAAATAAACTGCTGTGGAGAGAATAATTCAAATAATTCAAAAGTGGTTGTTTGTTCTTTTGCGAAGGCAGAGTTTTTGACATTTGCAAGTAAGTCCCCTAAGAATTTCAAATAATTCTCACGATCACGAACACTATTCAAATGAAATCATGCATATAATTATGTGACACATGCTGTGGGTTGCTGTATGTAAGTTTAGACGCTTGCATTTCATATAGTACCAGCATCATGATTATAATATAAATCCATGACTTTTTTCTTCCTTCTCTGTCGTTTCCCATCACCTTATACGTTTGCATGGTAGATTATGTTATGATCTATGTATCATATCAAACAAGATCACAACTAAGATAAAACTAAGGTATACTATTTTCAACACGTTTTCATATACATAATAGCTTTCATCATTCATTACTATGGTTTTCATTTTTGGAACCGGTATATTATAGTAAAATCACAGAGCTCTGTGAGTAAAATGATAGCTATTACTAAAAATGCATATTTTATATTTAGGCCATATTATATCAAACTGCCACAAAAAAGGTACTTCATGTTTGCCATGAACAACAACAATGTCGTTTCATGTGTTATGAAATTGGTGAATTTTTGATAGCAGTTCGTTCATAATATATATGTATATGTTGAAATTTAATATAATTGCGGTTAAAAATGATACTAAAGGAAAAAGCAGATGCTGGTCGAATGAAAAATTATGGTTAGCTGGCATCTGATAAACGCTTAACCCAAAACAAATCGACGTAGCTTCTCTTGCTTTACGTATCAGATCAGGAATCGATATGTGGCTTGAAACGATTTGCGACAATTTAGTGAATTTAATAATTGAGATGAATATCGTATATAGCGTACATATAATCGTGTTCGTACATTGATTTGACAATTTTTACACCTTAAAACTTTAAAATTACCAATGATCCGAATGCGAATCTTCTGGGCTACGCAATTTAGCGCTAAATACAAAGAAATTTTTACGGCGTTTACTTCCATTATATAATCGCAACAGGGTAGCCTAAAATAGCAATTTATAGCAACTTACTTAATTATGGCTTACCATTTTAAAGGAACTACCCATCATATTCAATAATTTTTCTGTAATGAACACGATAATCAAAATATTAATTGAGAAATTTTTGTAACTTTTTAATACAAATCATATATATAGTATTTTTACTAAAATGTAAAATCTTGTTAGTGTTTACTTGTTTGTGACTGTTATGCATACACTATATACCTACATATGTACCACAGCGCAGCTTTGCAAGCTTGACAGCCAAATTCTACGTAGTGCGTAATTATGAAACATTCCAGGAAAGACTAATTGCCTCTCTGCACAAATTAATAAATTCCAGGTTTTTAATCATGTTACTCTTAAGCATTCAATTTCATCACAAAAGAATTTTCGTTTGCAAATTGCAAAGAATTGAAGAACATGCTCATTTAGAACTTTCTCAGGGAGTAAACTTTAATGTGCAAAATTCTTATTTTGTGCATTTTTATCTTTTATCTACAGAATTCCATAAAGAGATCTCCTGTACTTACGCAGGAGTCCAAACCTTTATGAAATAACATGGCTGAAGCCAGGAGTGTTTCTAGTATACGCGTACCTCCAAACTTGGAGGAAGGCCGGGACTCATGGAAGGATATCTACAAAGCATTCAGAAAATTTGTAGTAAGACGCTACTACAGAACACGGTAAGAAAAATTTTCATACACGATCTTATCATGACATGAAAATAAATTTCAACCGACAAACACATTTTCTCCTCTCCGAAGAATTTTGTTGGATATTGTCATTTTTGTTATATTCATCAATTTCCAGTTTTTCACTTTTTTTCTCATAAAAATGCATAAAAAAATTATTTTGTCATAAACAGAAATTCCATCAGAAATAGAACGTGGCCCACTTCCACAAACAATCTCTTAGGAGCTTGTGCCATCACCGCAGTTCTTCTTCTAGGAGATCCGGACGCAACTCGTCCAGTCAATAAATTTTTATGGTCCTTCGCCGATAGACTACCGCTACCTGAAGGAACTCCACGATGGCTCAGTGGAGGTTTCCTCTCTGGTGTGATCGGCTTACTTTTCTTTCTAGTTCTTATGAAAGTTCGTCAATACACTCTTAGGGCTTTACTCGCATATCGTGGATGGTTGTGTAAGTTTAATAAAAATAAGTCAAACATTTCTACATTACATGGCAAATGAAAAGTCAACAACGTCAGAATTTCAATTTATATTAAAAGCACAACATTTTTGTGCAAACTAAAATAATGTTTTTTGCTGATCAATAACCAACCAACCCTATGTTAAAACTGGAGTATAGTCTACTTGCTAAAAAATATTTTATTACAAAACTAATTTTTTTGTTCTTGTCAAAAATAGAATTCATTTGAGTAAGTGCTTTGTAAGAATGATAAGAGCAAGTTTCACTTTTAACCTTTAGGAGAAAACTTTTAAGAATTTTCCCATTCTAAATCCAAAAACATTGTTTGAGAATTTCAAAATGTATACCTGTTTTCTTTTTCTCAAACTGAACCTTTTCCTTTTCATAATTTCCCAACAGATGAGTCGATGAAGTCGCAATCAAAGAGAACCATAGTTTGGGCAATTCTCGTAAGAATGGTATCAGGCTATCAGCCGTCGTTATACAGTTGCCAGCGTTCGCTTCCTCGCCAACCCGTTCCTAAACTGAAGTGTACGCTGGAAAAGCTTATAGACAGTCTCCGGCCACTTTGTGACAAGGTAGAAATCGATGAGCTCCGCCGGGAGGCAGAAAGCTTTGAGAAGGGCCTTGGAAGCAACTTACAAAACATTCTTATTTTGAAAAGCTGGTGGGCGCCTAATTACATGACGGATTGGTGGTACGTAAACAACCAATTTTTTCTAATAATACTTTTCACATTCACAAAATTATTGTGCATGCATCTGCGTGTCGTGTCCTTCATGCTTCACATCTTCCATTTTTTGTGAACGGCTTGAAGCAACTTTTTTTATTACTAAAAGCTTGTTTTTCTCTTTCTTTCTTTTTCAACAAAAATTCCATTTCATTTTGAACTTTCTCGTCCCTCGTCATCATCCTTCTTTGTTATTTCAGGGAAAAGTATGTTTACCTCATGACGCGTGCTCCTCTTGCCATCAATTCCAATTATTATGGAATGGACTGTTCATACTGGACGCCCACCTCACATCAAACTGCTCGAGCTGCTACTACCCTCCATTTAATTTTAGTGTTCAAGAGACTTATTGATCGCGAAGAGCTTCCGCCTCTTGTGCTCAGGAAGACAATTCCAATTTGCATGGCCCAATATGAACGTCTTTTTTCTACCATCAGGTAAGAAAGACGTCAACAGAAGAAGGTTCAATCAACAAGACATATTGCTCTTGCTGTATTGACTTGAAAATTACATGACATTCGACATTTTGAAAGGAAAGGAACCAAAAAAATTTCATTCTTTTTGCATGTTTGCTCAATAGAATTCCTGGAGAAGAGATTGATGAACTCCGTCATTATGACTGCGCTGTTTCCCGACATATCGTTGTGAACTACAGAGGCTTTTATTACAAAGTTCAATGCTTTGATGTAAAAAATCAAATTTTGAGTCCGCCCTCTCTACAAGCTCAGTTTGATAGAATAATCGCTGAAGTTGAAGCCAAACTGGCAAGGGGCGAATCCCCCAACAACTGTGATGATCATGAAGATAACACTGGTAATTAGTTTTTGTAATAAATACACATAATCAGTCATAAGTCAGGGCACAGATTTAACATCTGAATTGCCGAATATGTTGATGTGTTATTTTAAGTTGGACTTTGAAACTGGAAGAGGCGATATGTTTTGATTTGCTGCTTTTTTTGTGAATAGAAAAAATGTTATCACTGGCGTAAGTTTACTGAAGGGTAAAGGATAATCCATTACAGAATGCGTGTTATGAAAAGTAAATATTTTGGAAGTTTAATTTTAATCCGCTCGTATGATCATCCACAAAACAAACGGAGATCAAAAAGTCAAAGTCCAACTTTATTTAGTTTTAAAAAAATGTTGAGATTGGAAAGGATAGGACATTGCGGGCATTCATTCCAGTAGATTACCAATATATTATATCATCTTTCATATGTTGACTATGTTTACATATAGTGGAGTCAAGTGCCTCGTGTGGATGAGATAATCATATGAACTGATTTTGTTTTGTTTGTTGACAGATGATATTCCATCCGACGCTGCACGAAACATTGCTAGTTTAACAGCGTTGCCTCGTACGGACTGGGCAAAGATTTATCAGAAGTTCTTTAAAAATGGAACTAATCATCATTGTATGAAAGCAGTGAAGAAAGCCATTGCGATGGTCACTTTGAGTACAGAAAGTCCAACAGATTTAACAGAAAGGGGAAAAAAGTTGATACACTCGGATGGCAAGTCAATTTGGTTTGACAAGAGTATCAATATTGTTTTCTTCAAGAATGGCTTTTGTGGGCTGAATGTTGAGCACAGTTTTGCTGACGCCCCAGTGATGGGTCATGTTTGGGAGTTTGCCATGACCAAAGAGTGAGTTAACTTAATGATGCGATAAAATTATTTTTAATGAATAGAAAAAAATGTTTTTTTGGGGAGTGGTGTATTTTATTTGCTTTATTGATTTGATGAATGATGGCATTTAACCTTTTGCTAGCTGACTCATTCATCGAATGACTGGATTGCTTTTTTGACAAAATGTTTATCTGATTTGCTTGTTATGATGTTTTTATAGAATTATTGAGAGATGGTACACAGAGGATGGTCATTGTATGCCACCCACGAAATCCTTCCGTCAAGCACCTTACAGTCCACCAAGATTCTTGAATTGGGAAGTTGATACTTCTCTTGAGAAAGAAATTAATGGAGCCATGCTTTTAGCCACAAAGGTTGAGGAAGAACATTTTTCGATTAATGAAAAACTGTGTGCATTATGTAATGTTTGCAGCAAGAAAAGAAATTAATTGTATGACAATTGTATGTGCAGAACAATGATGATTTGGACCTGGTCATCTTAGATCATGACGAATGGGGGAAGGGTTTCATTAAGAAATGTAGAATAAGTCCAGATGCCTTCATTCAAATTGCTTTGCAGTTAGCTTACTTCAGAGATGCAGGCTGTTTTGTTCAAACGTATGAGGCAAGTATGACAAGATTGTACTTGTGGGGCAGAACAGAGACTGTAAGGTCATGCACACAAGAAACTGTGAAAATTGTCCAGTAAGTTGTGTTCCTTTGTAACTTCTTGTTGATTGTGTTTTAGTACAAATTCATCATTTATTTATAAATGCACATTGTACTTTTTCAGAGCATTACTTGATGATGGATATTCAATCAAAGAGAAAGTGCAGCTTTTGAAATTAGCAGCTGAAAAACATCAGCAATTATACAGGGATGCAATGAATGGAAAAGGAATAGATCGTCATCTCTTTTCACTTTATGTTCTTTGCAAGGGACTTGGATTTGTAAGTCAAGTCACAAATTGTTTCACAATGCCCCATTTTATCGTACACACGCATTGAGAAGCGATTTTTACGGTTATTTTTCTTAACCTTATGTATTATAGAAAAACACGTTCCTTGAGAAGATTTTGATGAAGCCCTGGACACTTTCTACGAGCCAGCAGCCTCAACAACAAATTCCTAACGTTCCAGACGCCAATCTCGCTCTGTTCAAAGATAAGGTATTTCTTCTAATTTATATTTTTTATCATATATTTATTCTCTAGTAAGAGTTAAGTGTTAAGTGACATCAATCTGCGCAACAATAACTCCAATCTTGTAAAACTAATGTAACATTTGTCTTTGAAACTATTCAAATTAGGTTTCTCCGGGAGGTGGCTTTGGACCTGTATCCGATGACGGCTATGGCGTGTCTTACATGCTGCCCTCTGATCACAAAATATTTTTCCATATCACTTCCAAGCATTCATCGTCCAAAACTTCATCTAGAAGATTTTCTGAACACATTCGCAAAAGTTTACGAACGCTACGTGATGTCTTTGAAGCCAGCATGAGTGAAACCACTGCACCCTCATGCGGCTAGGTTTATATAATATTAACTAAATGATATTTTAAAAGTGATACTATACTAATTAGTTATCGCAAATTTTCGTAAAAAAACAAAAATAGCAGAAATGCTTGATTTTTATCTTGACTTGTGACTTCATGTACTTTTTATGGTCTTTTATAAAAAAAACGACTATGACATTTAATTATGTTGTTATTTTTATTTAATTTCCTTGTTAAATCTATTTTAACATATTTATGATAAAAATACTACATATATTACATTTGGTATATAATTTCCCAAACAAATATATTCCTCACTACTTGTTAATATATTTTAAAAGATGCAATGCTAAACTGTTTCAGACAATTAGTAGTAATATAGCAAACCAAACCATTTGGTTTTTAACAAGTAAATGATCTAATATAATGTTACCAAATGATGAATTTATAAGAAATTTTAATGAATTATCATTTACCAAATAAGACTGTTTCTTACAATTAAAAAGTAAAACTAATCAAACTCAAGTTAACTTCATTTATTTTTTTAAATCAAGAATATTATGTGCTTTAGAAATTCTTCATTTATCGCTTGTAAACAAGTCCTCTTGTCTTTTTCTCCTTATCCCAACTCCATGATGAATTAAGCGAGTGCACCGGATCCGAACCGGTCATTACCAAAGTCAAATTTTCTTGATGGACGGAAACCAATGTTGCAGTTGTTTTGCTATCCACAAAAATTATATTCATAAAAATTTCTGCTTTCTTGTATGCCTTGAGTTGGGTTGTGTTGAAATGAATTTTAAGAATTTTTCCCTCTGAAAATATTGGTTCTTCGTCATCGTCCTCATCACTACTCTTGTCATCGTCTTTATCTTTGTCGTCTTCATTTTTATCTTTCTTATTTAGCTTCGGTTTGGGTTCGGGATGTGGGTGAAGCTCAGAAGGATCATTTGGGGTAACATGAGATATGTTACAAGTGCGTTTGGACATTAAAACGTATTCCATGAGATGACCTTGAGGTTTTACTGCGGACGTGTAGTTAATGCGACCATGAATGTGAGTTGGAGCATCAGCGCTATGTTGCCACATTGTAATATTCCCTGTCATACTTTGATTGTTTATTTGACAATCAATGCGAATGGGGAGGGAGTTCTAGAGTTAAAAAATAAACCTGATTTGAACGGGGAATGAGGTAAAAACGGGCTTCCCATTTATAACTTTAAAATAACTTAATTATTACACAAGATGGTGGAAGGGGATTCCACAATCCTTCGTCACACTTGCCCACAACTAGATTAGATGAACCAGTTTCCAGGAAATAGTCAGGGAAGCATGCGTAGGCGATATGGTCCGCCCCACTTGTTGTCCAGTTACTCAGACCATTTTCGTCAAGCTCTGGAGCTCCACAAACTGAATAGAAAAATAAATTACAACCCTACACCCTAGCCCTAATTTTTTTTCAGAATCAGAATATAATTATGAAGTTCTTACCGCTGCCATATGTAGTCTGATAAATGTACACTGCCACAGCTCCCAAAATTCCTACAAATGTTGCCACACATGCGTAAATACAAAGTTTGCCACAAGGGCCCTTACCGCCACCACCCTCTGGGGCGTCAGCCAAATTAAAAGATTTAGATGCCATCGGTAACTAACTGATAATGATATTTATAAAAAAATGAATATGGTGTAAAATTTAGTACTAGCGTTCAAACTTATTTCATCCACAGGACTTCTACACATTTCGTAAAGTAAGCATACAGATAAGATAAATTCTAAACTATGAAATACATATAATTATGAGCAAAATGCGTCAGAAGAACATCAAAATAGAGAATAAGCCAATAATAGCCCATAGCATCATTATGATTATTAGAATGAAACGATTTATTATGAACACTTGAATAAACAAACTGACATTTCAAGAGAACAGCGCACTTGCCAAAGATTTTTTTAGTTTTTGTGTATGCTTTTAATTGCAATATATGTTACCTTGTAATTCCCACAAAAGGATTATCGCAATTTTGGAAGGATTAATAGACAGGCTACTTTTCAATAATAAACCTTTGAATTCCAGCAGCGTAAGTCTAGGATGATATGTTATGATCTACGGAATTTGGTCCAAATGGCTTTTCTGAAGTGCTGACAATGTCCCAACTTTTTGAATATTCGTTTAACGAAGATTTATTTACCCCAACAGTAAACTTCATAATTACATTTCGTGCTCACCGGTTATTAAACATGAACATGGAAATTGTATCATAGAGTTATTCAAGACAGTACGGTTAAATCAATTTAGAGTCATTAGAAAAAGTCACGATACACATATTCAAAACAACAATGACTTAACAGAAGTTAATAAAATACCAACTAAAATCATATTTTGAGAAATCGTGGTTAACAATCCACTTTGACCGCTTGCAGGAGAAGGTCCATCAGTTGGATGTGCTGCTGGAGTAGTTTCCGGTATTTCTGTCGTTGATGAGGTAGAAGGGGTGGTGGTTGGGTGTCTTCGCGTGGGAACAGGAATGGGAGTAGTTGGGACTTCTGGAGTTACAATTGTGATGCTGTCAATGAGAATGTAATCATGTTCATCGTGAACTATGGCTTCCACTGTCACCTGGAGAAATAGACAAGAAAAAATAAAATTGTCATTAGTAAATCTATAAGTCAAAATATTACTACGAACTTTCTTATGACAGCTGGAACATGAGACATACACAGCATAATGATGATTAGTTTTTAAATGTAATTAAGTTTGTAATTTGCAGTACTTACCATTCTTCCGTCAATGTTATCCACCTTGAAATGATCCCAGTTATAAGATGCCACATGATTAGCTGACGTTTCAAATGGAGACCTCCTTCCTCCCGTAACACGAATGGTGGCGTTACCCCCAAAATTGTATTTCACAGACACAGACTCAACCAATAGAGCTTTCAAAGAGCACTGGAAGCTACCAGATGCAGTAACATTACAAGGTGGTTTCTCCGTAGTAGTAATTGTTCCATTAAGGTCAACATTCTCCTCGGATGACCATTTCTCAAAACTGTCAGGCTCCTCAAATGCGACACAGTCCTGATTCCTGCTGGGAACAACTGCCCATATCCCTTCGGATAGGTCAAAACTTTGGAACTTGAACTCGGATGGAAGGTACTGGTTAACCGGTGGCCTGCGGAGTTGTTGCCCTTTTTCCAGGTATGCTGTGTCTCCCTTGATCTTCCATATGACGCCTTTTTGGCTTTCCTTATCGAGAACAAATGTTAATCCGGATACTAGCGCTATAATATGAAAAACGCACATAAATATCGCGACAAGGTGTAAAATAGCCATGATGTTTTCAAATGGACAACAAGGTTTCTTCGGATAATTCGGATTTTATAAGTTATGCTTGGAACAAACGGAGGCTCCCAATATTACCAGTGCTCTTCTTGTAAGTCTGCACGGGAATGAGACTCAAGAATATCGTCAATCCGATGTTATCCTCATAGTGGGACCCTCCTCTTTCTCCATTTACCATCCATAACTTAACTACATGGTATCTGTATAGCTATAAGTGTCTATATTATATTACCATTTCATACAAGCACAAAAACTCAAGTTTTTCTAACATTTCTTTGTGATAATCATAATCATGCGACCCGTTGTCTATGAATCATCCTTCCTTCCTGATCTTTTAATATTACACATCATCTATCAAAGGAATGCGATGGTCTTCTTGGTCCTCTTGATTTTGTTGTAATCATTTGGTCGCAGCAGGACTGCCTGCTTAATTAACATAAATTGTCTAAACTAAGCATGAATGCATGCATCTTGGAATCAAGTACTCGTGTACTTTATACTTTATGAACGTATATGCACACGAGAAAATAAAATGCATTCAGAATTTTTTTCAAGGTTCTCCAAACCGTGTGAAGTTAAGTAATTAGGCTTATGTGTCAAAAACACCAAACGTTTTGTTCAATCCTCGAAATAATGTACATTATGCATCTGCAATCTGCATAAATATTTGAATTGATAATGGATGTATTGATGAATTGAACATATGTGTATGCTTCTTGAATGATTTCATTTTATTCTTTCAGACTGGCGACATTTAAATAAATTGTTTAAGCAATTTACTTTTATTAATATTCAGTCCTCAAAAATTATCACTGTTGCAAAATTAAATTACTGTGTTACTGGAATAAGTTTGTTTGGAAAGCTATACTGAGTTCCCCTCCTTAATACACTATCAGACGCATTAGCCACGGCTTGTTTGACTGCCCCAACCAAGTCATATTTCTCCTTATTGTCGTCATTAGCAGTAGCACTGTCGTTTATCGTGACGGCAATGCAATGCGCAAGTGTTCCCACGAAGCAGTCGCCGGCTCCCGTGCAATCAACGGCAGACAGCTTTGGAGCAGACACAAAGTGATAAGCAGTTGTTTCACTGTCCCACAGCATTACGCCCTCCGAGCCTAACGTGATTATGATACTGTTTTTACACTCAAAATCAGTTCTTAATTTTTCTATAGCTTGCTGGGCTGATTTCATGTTGTTGATTTTATCCATGCCTGTTACAATTTCAGCCTGTAAACATTAAGACACGTGAAAAAAACAATGGAATCATTTATAAATCTTAGCTGTAAACAGCATGAGATAATGAGATTTCATTCCAGTAGCATACAGACAGATGCATGATGCAATCTGATTTTCTTCCGTTTCAATTTTAAAAAGTAACTTGCCTCAGTTTCGTTGAGACACAATATGTCTGTGATGGTAAGCATTTCCCTGGGCAAGTCTTTCACACCTGGAGCTACATTAAAAATGGACTTGACTGAATGCTTCTTGGCCAATTGTAGAGCTTTCAATGAGCTCTCAATAGCAATTTCCAGTTGAACTACGACCACTTTAGCGGAAGCAATTAATGATTCCGCTTCCTCCACAAAGGCTGTAGTGACATTGCCTGTTGCTCCAAAGACGCAGACAATTATGTTTTGCCCTATAAAACAAATAATAGTTCAAGTTTTCATGACTCTATTAAATTTCAAAATTTTATGTACTCATTTTCTTTACGCTAACCATCTTCCGCTCCAACTATTATAGAAGCTACTCCAGTAGGAAGTTTGTCCTCAATCTTGATAAAGTCAACGTTTACACCTTCCTTAATCATGTTGTCACGATATTGCTTTCCATACACGTCATTTCCTAGCTATGGTATTAAAAAATCAACGTTATGTGTGGTCATAAAGTCATATTTAACGTATTCTTTATTTCTTTACCAACCTTTCCAACGAAAGCGCATTTGGATCCAAGACGAGCTGCCGCAACACACTGATTTGCACCCTTTCCTCCGAACCCAGTCTCGAAATCAAAACCTACGATAGTTTCGCCAGGTTTAGGGATTCTGGCAGTATAGCTATAATTCAAATGTTTGCAAATTTTCAAAAATCTTTATTGGTCTTTATTACTCCAACCCATTTTACATTAACTGTAAAATAATCTCACCTAATCAGGTCCATGAATAGTGATCCAACGACCACAATATCACTTCCTCCGTCGGGTTTGTCGTTACTTGTCATTTTATGTTTTTAAATTGAAAAATAAATTTGGTACGGATATTTTTTCGTCTTAATTACTTGTAACAAACAAATATTTTCGCACGATTCCTTGTTTTGATGAAATCTGAGTCTGTGCGTATTTGTGTGGAAAATTACTTGAATTGCGTTGACATGAATGAATGCATAGGAATTCTGAATGTCAATTCATGTCAACCGTACCACACTTAAAATGATGTGTCATGTGAAACACGAAACATTATGTTCCATTTAATTGTACACGTGCATACCAAAAAATTATACTTTAACACTGAATGCATTTTTAGGTAACCACACCATGTAGATCTCGTATGAAAGAAACCAGTTTATCGTTATTGCAAAACTTCAAGTGTTTCAAATCAAGTGTCAAGTTTTACTAAGTGTC
The DNA here is from genome assembly GCA_034695485.1 of Entomobrya nivalis. Classification (NCBI taxonomy): domain Eukaryota; kingdom Metazoa; phylum Arthropoda; class Collembola; order Entomobryomorpha; family Entomobryidae; genus Entomobrya; species Entomobrya nivalis. The sequence goes on from JAQFZH010001500.1 coordinate 19,916, forward strand.
TTTATGGTTTACTTCCAAAAATTCAGAGTCTATGTCCTCTGTCAGTAAGCAAGCTAGTATTGATGTTCATGTATGCACATGTCGTGTATGTGAGCTGTGCTGTGTGCACAGTTTAATATTGTGTGAATGGAAACATTCCAAACCGGTAAAGCACACTTGAGTTTGTAATGCTCATGAAATCATATGTTAAAACAAGGTAATCGATGCTGATTTACGCTGTCGTGCACCAGGCAGCATGATCATCGCATCGTCATCCTGGATTTCTGTATACAAGCAAAGATACAAGAGTCAAGGTTGCTTTCTTATTTCATTTCACTGTTTGTATGACATGTCATCGAATTCCTCAAATATAATGTGAGGTGCCTGGAACAACTTATATGCCTGTGTTGATGCTTCTCTACTGTGCAAAAAATCTCTACAATCGCATATTGATCAATGAAATGTACCACCATCAAAACCATTATCCAGTATCATTAATCATGAATAGTATGAAGTGTTGACAAAGGATGTAATTAAGCCATTCTGGGAACTGCATACATTCATTCAATTCCAAGAAAAATGGCAAAATGTTCAATTGTTTAGTAGAAAATTATTTGCAAAAAAATCGCGTTTAGTTGATCGTGTAAATGGCTGAGAGTATAAATACGCGCTCGTAAACTGCACTTAAATCAGTTTAAATATTTCGAGGCGGTATGAATTTGATATTTCCCATAAACGGTGTAGTAAATTTGAAAGCAACTTTTGTACTTATATAATAAAAAAAATTCGAGGCGGTATGAATTTGTTGTTTGCCAATATTTGTGTAGTGAATTTAAAAGTAACCTTTTGTGGTATTGATAAAAAAATTAAATATTTACCTAGTTTGTAGTGAGAAACTAAATGAGTTTGGCTTTTCTTCTTGAACGATTTTGTTTTAAAATATATGTCCTCTTGGCTTCACCTGATATTTTCCGCAGTCTTTTCCATATTATCATTTGGGATTATACATA
>JAQFZH010001501.1:0-20902 GCA_034695485.1 Entomobrya nivalis
TTTTTATGTTATCATTGTAGTTCCAATGGCGGCAGACATGGAATTCCGAATTGAAAACTTGGACTTTGAGGTAGCACTCTATAATAAGAGCAGCGACAGGTTCCAACAGCTTGGCAATGAAATTCAAGATAAGGTTTGTGAAAAAATGCATTTATAAAAATTAAACTTGACTTTAAGATGCACGTCTAGGTCAAGGTGTCAAAATGATAATTTTTTATTCAAATGATTAAAAACAGGTCAAGGAAATTATACAATCAAAGGCAGGACTTGGAACTGTGTATACACATGTCAATGAATTCGGGTAACGAAAAAAAAATACTTGAAATATTTCTGGAAATACTATTTAAATAAATTATTAAATTATGTATATTTTAAAAAATTTAATCGTTGCAGTCAAGGAAGTGTCATTGTGAAAATGCGCATTGGATGGTTGAACCAAGCCATGAACGTTAGCACGATCACGCAAATGCTTGCAAATGTCTCTTACGTTGGAGAATACAAAATCTTTGCTACTTCCACTTACCGTATGAACAAAATTCGAAATATAATTTAACTTATGACATGATTTTAATGATAAGTAATAACTAATAATTATTTTAATGGTTTTACAGAGATCGTGAACAAGTGCAGATTTAACAGCAACAATGGCTGCTCCCACAACTGCTCCTTTGATTACATGCAATTGGACTTTTTCTGTTCTTGTGGAAAAGATGATTCCTTGTACCTGAGTCCAGAAGACCAAAAGACCTGCATATCCATTTACGATGTTCATAGTTCCACATCCACAACAAGTGAAATTCCTCTTGTCTCTGAATTTTCTTCATTTTCTCCATCAATTTCCGAGGAAGTAAGCTCCTCCCCTGCTCCCATAATACCTTTGACATCTTCTGAGGAATCTGTATCGGAGCATGACCTAGAAGAGCCTACATATCAACCAGAAGAAGAACACAACCATCATGTTGTATCAGAACAACCTTCTTATCCACTTTCTGAGGAGAAGTTTGAGTTTGAATCATCCACTGAGTCTGAGCTGCCCTCTGACAATTCCGAACCCCATTCCCGGGAACATAATCATGAAGAACCTGAAACTATTCCTGTTGTGTCTTCAACTTCCACTACAACAACCACCACAACTGAAGCATCTGCTGAAGCTGTTTCGGAAGAAGTAATTCAACCTGAGCACATTGAAGATGTGAGCCAACCCATTGTTGCTCCCATTGAGACGACCACCACAACCACCACCACTTCCACAACTCCTACTCCAGAACCGTTGCCTATTTTGATTGGTTCATCTGAGGAAAGCCATCCACAACCAAGTGAAGAAAAAACTACATCCCATCCTGGTCATTCCCAAGAAGAAGAACAAGTGCCAGTTCATCACCAATCCACAGAACATGTTTCAAGTGACCTTCATTCCAGTGGTGGAGAATCCACATCTGAAGAACTGGGAAGAACCGAGCTGGATGACGAAGTCAGACCCACTGATCCCATACCAATTATTCCAGAAGAACCAAAATCAACATCTGGGGAGAACACAACCATTGTTGAAACACCCAGAGATGTATCTAGTGAACCAGAAGAGAAAGTAGAACAAGTTCCAATTGTATCGTCAACTGAAGCTCCAATACATGTTCCCATTGTAGAGGATGTCGCAGAAACAACTGTTAATCCACCACTTGACCAAGTTTCTCACGAAGAGGTGCAAGTTCAACAGGTTACTCAAGAAGAAGTTCCAGTGGTTCATGCCCCAGAAAAGGAAGCCAGCCATGAAGAAAGTGACCATGTCCAAGTCCCCCCAGTTGTCCCTGTCCCAGCTGAAGAAGAACAAGAGACAACCACCGTCCTTTCTGGTAATGTTGAAGAGGATGAGCTAGAAGGTACCACTGTTGCCAGTGAGGGTGAACAAGACGTCTCAGGGAATATTAGCCCAATTGATGTGTTGAACTTCCCATCTTCCAAGGCAGCCACAACAAGTACAACAGCAATGCCAATTTTTGCTACCCACGCTCACAGCGGTGAAAGAAGCCAAGGAAGATCAGTTTCATCAGGTGAAAGTAGCAGTGAAGTGGAAAGCTTAAGTGAAGCAGTAACAAGTGGAGGCCCAGTGCGATCTCAAAATTTGTCTGAAGATGATAGCGCAACAGAAACAAGCAGAGATGCAAGACGTTTATTTACCGAGGATAACAACATGCAATCTTTAGAAAATGTGGATGAGAAACAAAAGGAAAGAGAAGAGCTTGTGAACTCTGAGGAACAGTCAAGGTCAAGTCAAAATGTTACTGAAACTGCTTCAGTGGAAACTGCTGATGAGAAACCGGAAGTGGCTTTAGCTGTCACAAGAACTTCATCTAATGAGTCTGATGCCGCATCCGGAGAAGCTGTTACCCAAATCTCAGAAACGGAAAACGACAGTTCTCAAAGTTCTCAATCTGTTTCAGGTGAACACGGCAATAACATATCGGGACTTTTCGGTTCTTCCAGCTCTGCTGAATCTAGTGAAATCAGTCAAGAATCCCCAGTGTCTGACAATTCAGAAAGCACTACAGTCCCTCCACGACACTTGCATCATGACATTGACATTAACAACTTGGTAAACAACACTGAAGACAAAATCAACTCTGAACTGGTGGAAGTTGAGGGGGTACAGGATGATCATGTAGTGTTACCCGAAGCACAGGTAAACACTAATGACAAATTGGTTGAAGCTCCAGAAGAAGAATTACCGCTTCCAGCAACAACTACCACTCCAGAACTTCCAGCTCCTTCCTCTGCAGAAAGCCTTGAAAAATCAGATGAATTTTCCGGAAGTACTTCAAGAGGCATAATTGGAAACGCTGATTTATTCAGTAGTGAAGATCTCTCAGAGTCCCCCAACAGAGATCATAGGGACACGGAAGCAGATATTGAAACGCCATCTTCAAACTCAGCCCAAGAAGTACAAGAGGAGATTGCCACCACTGCTGTGCCATTGACCAGTTCATCAACAACCACCACCACAACTACTACTACAACAACAACAACGACGACAAGCGCCCCGGAAGTATTACTGGCTGACATTACTACTACCACCACTACAACGACGACACCGGTACCGGTGACAACTGCCGCTCCAATTGTAAGTAATAACGTTACAGAGACTGGCAGCAGTAGTAGCATTATTAGCAAAGAAGCTGACAGTATGCCAATGGAGTCCTCATTGTCCGCCTCTGACGAGGATAGATCTTCAAGTAGTCAACTGCTAAGTCATGAATCCTATTCATCATCGTCGTCTTCTCCAGAAGAAGAAAAATCGTTAGTTGGGCCAACTGAGGCGTCTTCAGCGTCATTCGAGACAGGATCATTACCATCACTAGAATCGAATTCAGCAGGGTCATCGGATGACCAACAGAATGAACTGACGTAAATAATTTGAACTTAATTGTTAGCTTTTATTAATTAGAAATTTTAAAAAAATCAACGAATATGTTTACAATCAATTTGGTTTGCATAAACTTCATTTTAATTTGTTTTTGTCATATATTATATACTAAAATCAATCATTTCACAATGTAAACTTTACAATCAATCTTTAATTTTTAAATTACATACATTTAGTTCGTATAGCTTTATATCATTCAGTCAGTATATTATTACTAGATTTGTAAATATTATTATATTTAAGTTGCTTCATATGTCATAATAATAATAATACTTGGAAACTTTTTTTGTGATGGGATTTTCATGAGTGAATTTGTTTTTCGAAATAGTGTGTCAACGAAATTTTGTTTACCAATTTGTCTTTAACAAATTATCGATTATTTGTATGAGTAACCAGTATGATTGTTCGAAAGCATCTTTTGATTATTAGTATTTTTTAGATAACTAATCCTCCGGTAAAGTAATGTGTTAATTAAAAGGTTTCGTTTAGTTCTGAACAATTTAGTTTAGTAAATTGATTCTCGTCATTCATTCTATTTTCATAATCATGACTTTCAATTAAAATAACTAATTGGCTCATAGTTAAGTATATGAATGAATGAATGTATGCATATGGTTCGGAGACAGCGGAAACGGGACTATCATTTATCGCATAAATTGTAATTTAAACTGAAAAATTAATCTTGACTTGTTTTGTACCAGCATCACAAAATCTTATACTAATAATTATCTAGACTAGACTTTACTTAATTTTTGGTGTACTGTAAGCGTAAGCCATAATAGAGTTTAATGTGTAGTTATTTGTTAAAGTTAAAATTGTATTATTATTGTAATGTATATATATACTCCACGACAGAATAATTATAATTGATATCGAATTTTCGATGAGTAAAGAAGAAAAAAACAATAAAAAGGATGACTCCCACTCTTACTCTGGAAAATTACTAATTTAAATTTAAACGCTAATGAAATACCTTTGAAAAAATGTTGTTAAATGAAAATGAAACTTACTGATACGAAAACGAAAACCGAATGCCAAACTTTATAATGAATTATATAATAAAGGGATGAATATGATGATATTGATGATCAGAAAAAATGAGATAAAGTTGTAGCCAGATTGCCTATTGTACTTAAAATGTAAAATTGTCAACTTAATTTGGCTGAAAATGGAGCATAAAAATATTTTGTAAATTGTTGTGTCAATCTTTATGTTGTTGTAATAATAAACCAAGATACAAGAAAAACGGAAAATAAAGAAAAATCGAATAAAGCTGTGTCTCATACAATTTTTTCCCCATAAAACTCTGTTTAACAGAGACTCTGTGACAATGATCACCAAAAACGAAGACTTTCCCAGTGTCTTTACATGTCGCCAAGAATACTTTGCGATCTGGTAGCCTCTCTCCCTTCTCGGGATACCTTTCCACTATTCCCTCCGTGGAGGCACTTATAATTATGGCGATCCCTGGAATGAAGCCAGATTTAATCATTTTAGATTATTCCATTCAAAATCTGAATTGTCTCATAATGCCCCATCGACTTAAACGAAAGATTAAGATGAAAAATCATTCAAAACTGTATTGCATAATACTTTATGTAACATAACGCGTGTCTACACCATACAAAATGAATTTTAAAATTTACAAGACCATCTCATATAGCCATTCAACTTACGGAGAAGCACATGTCATACAGTGGAATGCCGACAATAATGCATCTCTTTGTACACACCAAGCTAATTTTCGTCTTGTGTGTCTCGCCTTCCAAAAAGCCATGCTCTATGTATTTTCATTATGTATTCATACCGTTCACAGTGAACCGCTGTTCTATTCCATCTCTCCATCCACTTAACTTTTTTACTGCACACTAGTTTTTCAGCAAGTTTTAGTTGCAAGTAAAATAGAATTTGTAAACAGAGCATTGAATGCATACTGTAAACATTTTTTTTGTTTAAATTTTAAAATAGTACTTTTTCCTACTTTTTACTATTCGTACATTCCTTCACTCTCCTTCCGTATTCACTTCCTTTTTTTCATCTTCTCTGCATCATCCCATGCATTTGCATGCAAAGGAATTTTCAAAATACATCCCATTACAAAAGATATTTCATTGAAAACTCTGTAAACTTGATCCTTTCTTTCCTTTCTCTCTATAGCCACATTGTAGATAGGCCGTCGGTTGTCGTTCGTTTGTACCATCTATCTATCTACACACTCCATCTTTTGTAAAGCCCAATTCTCAATTTAATCTTCTTTTCCACTGCTTCCCCTTCCGTTTCAAATTTTCATCTTTATCAACATCGCCCTAAAACATTAGCACACCACAAAACAGCGTGTGCACATAACATTTTACAGTTTCCAAATGAATAATACATTAGAACTCAGTAAAGCTCTTCTGCATCTCTGCATTTTGTAGGTGTTATCCAAATAATACATGAATGCCAAATGCCAACAACACATCTATTTTTTTTTCTACCTTCCTCATTTTCTGTACTACAATATTTTTTTGGTTCAAACAGATAGATTACATAAATAGATACCTACATACGTGTAAATTCATAGCGTTTTAGTATACAAGTTGTAGTATTTTTTTGTAGGGAAACCCAAATAAAACTAGATTTTATTTTACGTAACACTTTCATTTCTTAACCGACCACACAAGCCATCACCATCATATGTACCAAATTTTCTCTCATTTCCGCTTCCTTCCATGCATAATGTACAAAATACATACATGTAGTTTCCACTATTGCTCCACTGCAAAATGGGATCCAATGACTGTGGTTACATAATACTGTGCAGTTGGCTGTTACTTTTTTTACTATTTCTAAATACAGTTAAAAGCTAGCCTTCTTTCTTGGATTATACCATTTTGAAACATTATCACATGAAATATTGGAAATAGAATTTATGCTGCAAGAGCTGCTGCTTGCTAACACATTCAATAATATTATTATAGCCTTTTCATCTACAAATTAAAAAGAAAATGTACATACTGCTGACTGACTATGTTTCAAAAAATTTGTGTGTAAAAAAATCATCACTACACAAAAAAACGACGATACAATATGATGATTACTACTACAAATAGGTACGTGTAGTAAAATAGAATCCAACTCAATCCAGAAAAGAAAAAACCTGAAAAAATATGTATCTAATGTATTTATGCATGCATAATGAAAAATTCACATTTTTACCTACCAACCAACACAACATCAGTGATCATACCATATACCATACCCCCGAACCCCAGCACAGACATAGAAAAAAAGAAAAGATAGTCATAAAAATCCCAAAATAAGTAAAAATAAAATAAATAATTTTTACAATTCATTCCTATTTAAACACACAACATATATATTTTGCCAAAAAAATTATAACAAAACATTTTAAATTAGAAAATATAATGTAAACAAAACAAATATCACACATTTCCAAACAGAAAAACTCCTTTTGTATCAAAATGTGATTTTGTAAAGATGAAAAAACAATTCAATATCTTTTTTTCTAATCTATTTATCAACCCACACGCTACAAAAATGTTCAGTTTTCAGTTTATAAGATTAACCTACAAAATAAAAAAATACATATGCATAATTTAATTTGTAATATTAACGCATTTTATTGAATATGTGTTTGTGTAACACAAGAAGAAAGAAGGAAAAAAGTAAAAGTAAACAAAATTATTTTGGAGAAGTAGAAATTGCATCATCACCGTCACAGAAGTGGATTCTATTCCTTTATAAAAATTAATCCATATATCTATATCATTGTCATGATTGATTTGTTTGTGTGACAAGAAAGAGAAGAACACTGAACAGCAACAAGACAAGTCTACTCAATCAACTCACATTTTTTATCCGCCGCCACTCAAACTCGGACAGGTCAATCAAAAATTGTTAAAAGACAGAAGAAGAGTCGTAAATAATGGAGAAATTGGGGAGCCGTCGTGTGTCTCCTCGAAAAAAATAATGTTGTTGTCATTTTGGACGTGATTGCTTATTGCTCTGTGTTTGTTGTTAAAGGTGTTTTCGCAATTTGTACAAAAGTACAAGCCAAAAAACGCATGTTAAAGCGAAAGAAGAAGTGACTACCCAAATATTTCATTAAATTAAGAAAATCAAAGAAGAGCAGCAGGTGTTATTAATGGAGCCGCTCTTTAAATTGTGTGGGCGATTAATGCAATTTAATCACACAAACTATGTTTATACATACATGGATGATAATTTACTATGCAAAAGTGTGAATGAGTGGCTGCACTTTTATGTATTGGTTCAGTTGAATTCATTAAATCATGAAATATAGATTTCCAATTTCAGTGAAAAGACAGGTGGGGTAACATTCAACTTTTGTTTAATAGTTCATCTTAACAAGGGGCACAATATATAAAAATACTCTGCGTTTGTTCCAAAAATATTCCAATTCCAGCAACCACAAAATTACTTCAACTACACGTGTTTTTTTAATCATAAGGACATATTATTGCCTTCTTAGTAGATCAAGTAGTCAAGTTAATGAAGAAAACGTGAAAAATAAAAATATATTATGCGCGACGAAGGTAAAACATATTTTTCATCTCATTTCTTGTGAATTGTGAAAAGTGTGCGTGGGCGTTTCATTGTAAATGTGTAGCCGAAAAGTAGCAAGCAGATGGTCATCATCATCTGCATAATATCGTATCATTGCGTTACCCAATTAAACAATAAGCTTTAAGGTGGTATGGTGGTGTGGTGGCTCTCTTCTACCATACAACATAGAAAAAACTACTCTTGTCCTCGTTTATCATTTTGTCCATTATTAAAAATGCGTGGGTGGATAAGTGTCTCTTATTGTGGAATATATAATAGCTAAATGCTAATGATATTATCATATCATATCAAATATTTTTCTTTGTGCAAAATAGTAAAATTCACGAAACCAAACCACTCCATATCTTTTTTATGTCTTGTGTGTGTGTTTGTGCAAAAAGTTTGGCCTATGGACTATGGACAAAACGATGATGATATGACGATGATCGTGATTCGTGATACGCTGATTATGTAAAACATATTTATAGCCGTTATAGCATGCACTTAGAAAATCAAGTCTTCCTTATAGCATGTTCATAAGAACACGCGAGGAGGAGATTATATGAATATTATAAGAAACAAAGAAAAAGGACACTTCCATCATCACAGTCATCATGATCACCGTCTTGCGCAATGGCAGCAAATTTTTTTTACACTGTTATAAGTTTAATTAATTGGGAATTTGAATATGGGCAAGTGTAATGATAATGATAACACTCTGCTCACTAAGCAAATAGAGATTCCTATCAATCACTGAAATTTTTATCGTACCAGTTATCATTACAACGAAAAGGGAGAAAAGGAGAAAATCCCAACCAAACCACAATCAATATAATAATCATAAGAATTAAGTGGACTATAATTTTTTTCTTTATGTCAACCAAGTAAAAAAAATGTTGAAAAACAAGTGGAACATACTTGTGCAAGTGCTAAAGGAAAAGACACATGTCTATTGCGGCCATTGCCGTTAAAATTGTGGTTAGTTAGTAGAAACTGCGGTGGTACTAGTGCAGTGGCGTGGTGGTGGCATCATGGGCTGTGATGGAGGAACAACGCAACGGAGCAAATTGGCAATAATATTATTACATGACATTTTGACTATTAAGATAATAATGTGTGCAGTAGTATAGTAGTGCCATTGCCGTACTCGAAGAAAAAAATTGTGTGGGAGGTTATTATAGTTTTTGGATGGATGGAGGTAGTGCGCGATAATGTGTGGACACTTGTGTGCAAAAAGGCAAATCAAATTGAAAGGGACAACCAAACCAAGAAGAGCTGAGCTATCTCGATTCAAAAGCAGTCAAGATCAAGTTTGCGTATCAGACTTAAATCAGAAAAGAATCTTCAAGAAAAACGCTTAAAAGAGCTTTTAGGCAACAATGAAATGAGCACTGCTACTGCTACTATAAACAAGTAAAAAAACAAGTTTAATTGTTATAACCCTTCTTTTGTACGTAAGTGCGCCTTTCCATGTGTGTAGTACATATATCTGTATATATTCAATACATACATTTGTGAACATACCTATAAATATTAAGTAAGGACTATACTTGTGCTTTTGTGAATCTCTTGTGTGTATCTCTCTTTCGCAAAAGCCCATCTCTTTCTGTTGATGTAGTAAAGTCAAAATTGAACAATGAACACGTAGTAAAAAGTACGTACGTAGTAAGAGAGCTCAAGATTGTTTTGCATCCTCACAATGTAATAAAAATGGATAACAATTTTTGTCCATTTTGTAAAGAGATCGTCGGCTGCTCTGTTTATGTCGCCTTTTCACCTGGTCTGGCCTGGCCTGTTGGTCTCTGCAGGTCTTTTCTGTCTGCTACACAAAACATCACATAAAAATGGACACACAGATACTGACTTTAAAAAAAGTAAATTACACTTTATAAGTGTGAATATGGTATCAAATTTAATTATCCTGCTTATCCGGGACCACCCTTACCACAGATTATTTGCCCAGTCAATTTGTCCATGTGGAAATTATGCATAAATCGTGAAACAAAATTACGGAGGTGGAAAACTTACCTGGAAAACGTGGATTGTTAAAAAAAATGGAAAATCTAATAACAGATTTGTTTGCCTGTTTTGTTACGTGTGCAAAGCAAAACCATTCATTCAATTATCAAAAATCCAAAAAAACAAAATAAATAATTTACTATATTGTGCGTAGTAAAAAAAATGAGTGTGAGCGTGTGTCAAAAATTCCATTATTTACTGCAGTTGTTACTCATTCTCTAAATTAATTAGTGTCAATCAAAATCAAATAAATGAAATGAAAAAGACATTGCCATTGTGGTCGTCGTAAATCTGTTTCTGGGTGACATCAGGATAGTCAGGATATCTGAGATCACCAAAAAAAAGTCAAATGGCAAGTCAGTGCAGTTCTGCTAAAATAAAACTAAAGTAATCCGGTTACTGGTTTATAATGACAAGCCTCCTCTCGCATCTTTCATTATGTTCTGCTCTGCTTTCGCTGTGGAGTTAAAGGTGGTTCAAAAGTAATGATGTTGATGATGACCATCATCATCACCACCACACCGTAGTTGAGGAGGTGGCGGAGGAAAAATTATTTTGATTGAGTTATTCTCGTTGACTGCTGACAGACAGCCTGTTACAATAAAAGTATCATTCATAATCTACCTTATCTTCTCAACCGACCCTGTGTAAAAGTTGCCATTGTTGTTTTCTAAATAAAAAAACAATAACAATACAAAACTGTATAATAAAAAGTACAAAGGAAGAAGAACATCCATATTTATTTTTAACGTTCAGCATTACATCGTTATTGTACAATTTATTAAAAACGGTAAGAAAAATACATAATCAATTTGTAAATATATCATGCTATTAATTAAAATAGGTATACACTTAGCAATAATTGGTTTTGCTTGATTGTCTTTATTTAAAAAGCAGAAGCCAATTATCTTTGTTTTAATTGTTAAGCTGTTGTGCAAGTGTGTTTATTGTGTGTACTGCCTTGGGGGAGATGGAATGATGATGGTGATGATGACGATCGTCAGTAGTTAACGAGGGAAGGGAGGCGAAAGAGGGGATTCAAAGCAAAGCAGTTTAAAAGCGTAACTGTGAAGTTATTAAATTAAAAAGTGTAGAACAAAACAGGATTAGTAAAATCATTTGGCAAATCAAAACAGAAGATTTAATTTGATTAACAGACTGACTGACATATTATTTGTAAGGGTAAAAAGGTGATGGTGGTGGTGTAGCTCATACCGTACGCGTACATCGAAAGATCTTCATTGCATTTATTTTAGAGGAAGGATCATAATGATAAATTGGTAATTTTTGACTAGAGGAAAATACGGTTTCTTCTTTAATTATAATTTATAAGGTGCAATAAATACGTGTATTGAATATTTTTTATGCACCCACCGACCGATATTAAATTGGTAGTTTGTGGGGGAGTACATATCATAATTCTTCTCTGTGTAGACTTGTAAATCCACCTGTCTTTCTTTTTCTGTCTGCGAGAGTAAAAAAGAGGAAGATCTCTTCTGAACCGTGTGCGCTTTAGCAATTTAGCTGCTGAATCGTGAATATCATATTTAAAATCTACCAGAAATGTATTGTTGCTATTTAAAATTGCAAGTATATTATTATATGCAGAAGAAGAACAGAGAGGAGAAGGATGATATGCTCTTAAATGTAATTTATACATTGTTAATGATTGTTGAATTGTAAAAGGCTACTGATTTTATTACAAACTCTACTCTTTTTGAGTGGGTGGATTGAAGTGAATTTGTGAGAAAATTTGAATTTACTCTGAAAACTGCGTACAATTCTGAGATTTTCATTTTTATGTAGTCGATGGTCGATAATTTTACTTTTTGAATGAAAGGGGGCTCATTGTTAAAATATTTTGTAACTTGTGTAAAACTATAGATATATCGTGTGTTGTATTTTTGTATGCACTATGCACACTTCTGGCACAGGAATCTATTGGCACATTCATAAATTGACTGAAAGTTTTTTTTTTACTTGAAAAATATATATGTGTATACTTTAAAGTAATTAACAGTTTTGGACGACTAACTATACACTTGAAAATCACTTGAACAAATTAAAGCAATTATTGTAAAGTGATTTGATGTGCAGATAATACAGTTTCATAGAGTGTTGCATTTTGCATTGTCTACCTGCACAGTTTTGCGGCTGACAATGATGCAGTGAACAATTTGATTGAAGAGATCCGTATTAGTTTGAAAGATTAAAACAAAACAACATACCTTAATGCTGCATGATGGTTTGGCTGCACGTTTTTAGCTTCGAGGGTGCAAAGAGGGTGGTTGGTTATCAATGCAACAGAAAATGCAACGCAATTTATTTATTTTGAGTGGAGGGGGCAAAAATAAGGTATGAAACTTGCAATGAAAATTGTTACATTGTTGAATGTAGTAAGCTATTGAGACTTTGTCGGGCGTGTGCCAATTATTTCAATTTTCAAAAAGTATAAAAAATGAAGTTAATGTTTCGTTACATTTTTGCTCAGTTTATTTTTTAAGCGAATTTGTACTTGATTGTTGATTCAGTTTTATTGGACGTCAAAAGAGATTCTTTATAGAAAATTTATTTGTTTGAAAGAGAGACCCACGAAACCTTTACCTCACCTCCCGTGCAACTTCGTGTTTGGGTGTAGCGAAGAAAATGAAATTTCACAGGGAAAAGATGTACAGTAAAATCGCTGCTGGTGTCGTGTAAAATTTTTTTGCCTTGTTAAAATCATCACCTATTGGTTAGGTAATTTGATTACATTTTTTTTACTACAATGTATTTAGAGATAATTTTTAAAGAAAGCAGAAACACATTTTGGTACATGGTACCAACAGGTACAATACAGCTAATTTGATAAAAAAAGATAAGAAAAGGTGTTCCCCAGTCTGGCGTCTGGCATGATTTGATAAACGGTTCTGGCTTAAAAAAAAGTAATGATATGTTTGCCTAATTGAAGTAATTACAGGTAGTATGCAATGCATTATGGTAGTCTCATTTGGTTTAGTTCTGGCCAGGCAAGAGAAAGTACGGTGACGGTGTCCGCCCACGCAATTACGACCGTCATCAACAGTAGAGCAAATGAATTAGTATAAGAAATAAAATTAATTATTGCAGTAGTTTGATACTAATTTAATAGTTTATCGTGACATTGTAGATTGATAAATTGCCCTTCAAATTTTAATCGTGACATAAATGCACAATAAACATTCCTAAATGATTGCATTGTGTTTAATTCATAGAAAAATATAAACAATTGTGGCATCTGAGTCATCATCGCCAAAAAATCATATAAATTGATTTTGTGTGTGTTTCTTTGTGAAAACTTATATAATCAGCTAATATGTTGAGTTGTGACAGTGAAATTGACTTTTATTTCGATTTCAACAGAGTCATGGATTCTGGAGGTGGGGGTGGTGGTGATAAGGATGGGGAGAGTAGCGATACCTCAGGAATCAGTTCTGCCACTTCCCTACATGATCACTCTGACTTGTTGATTCCAAACCCACACTTCATCGCTTCCCCAGCGTCTGTGTCATCGAATTCGTCTAGTATGATGATCACCTCACCATCTAGCATGCATGAACACCATGATCTCCTCCATAACATGAAACACATGGATTGCCAGATGACTTCTCCTCAAGAGTCTGTGCACTCGAATGAGGGGGGAGACATGTGTGTTACCTTAGAGCAGCCCCAGCGACCCGACTCTTCTCCGCCGAATGTAGTGGTGGATGACTCCCCCTTGCAACCTTGCATGGACCGCAACAAGGAATGTAAGATGATATTTTTTATTGCATTTTTTAAGCATGATTTTGAAAAGTGGAAGTCAAATTTAATGACTATTTCGTTGATCAATCTAGCACTGAAAATGAAACTTCTTATGAGACGGCCTATGAATCAACTTGTGGAACAAGGCATTTTACCCCGTAAGTTATTATGACACATGAATAATTTCAATTATCTGTCAAAAGAGAATTTGTTTTTGAATTTCGTTTGCATTATTTCATATCTTCAGCCCCCAAAACACCAGCCGCATTTGCTGGACAGCGAGTGAGACTGGAACGAGCTCGCATGGGAGATTTGCTCAAAGCCAAAATTCAACAACGACCAGCTCGACAAGAGCTTATCCGCCAGCATATTTTGGAAGGTTGGCGAAAATTCAAAAATTAAAAGTTCAATATAAAGTATATTCATGTGAATTTGTTTTATAAATAAACTAATTTTTTAACTTAGATACGGATTCCCGAGTGGCTCCATCGCTGGCTGAAAAACAGCGCATGCTTAAACGAGCAAGACTTGCTGATTCCTTAAATGACCATTTGATTCATCGTCCTGGACCTCTGGAACTTGTCCAAAAGAATATTTTACATGCCCCGGATGAAAATATTGAGAAAGCCATTAAAGGTATGTATTACTTTAGATTTTTTTTAAACTAATCACATCAAATAATTGCTTATGTCATTTTATTTTTTGAAAATTTTAGAGGGCTTCGTAAGCTTTAAGGCCACTTGTGAAGGTCACGTTCCTGGTCCCAGTCTTCCATGCAAATATACGTGCAATGAGGATGACTCCAGTTCCGATATTTCCTCCCCTGCTGGTACCCCAGATGCCTCATCCTCAGGACATACCACTGAAGCAAATACCCCTCTAACAAAGGAACTAAGCGATCCCGCGATTACCACTTTACCTGTTTCCACACCATCCACGTGTCACGTTGCCCCACCACCTCCTCCTCCTCCCCCTCCCCCTCAACCCGTCTCTCTCAGTGTTACAAAACCCTCTGAGGTGACCCTCCAACCTGCCAAAACTAACAAGTCTGAAAATATCGCCGCTGCAACTGTAACGCCACCAGCACCACCACAACTTATTCTCGCCACTCCTGCTGCCATTTCAACTGCTTCTCTCGCTCAACAGAAGATAACTCCCGCAACAATATTCCACGTTACAACTCCAAACGTTACAGCTAGCGTGATCCCTCCACCTCCACCTCTTCCCCCACAAACAATAGTTCTCTCTGATCTTCTTCCTCAACTTCAAAGTGCTGGTTTCCAACTTGCTGCCGCTGTACAAAAGCCCCAGTCATCATCTTCCTCGTCTTCCTCCTCCTCTCTAGGAAAAAGTAGAAGTTCAAAGAAAAGTAGCAAAAGTAAATCTCAGCCGAAGGCGAGAACCATTAAATTTCATGAGTACAAGGGACCCTCAAGTTGTGGTCAGAAAGGGAGTGCTGGCGGCAGCATTCCTACCAATTTAGTAACTAATCCGGCTCAAAATCCGGAGGAAACTTCTTATGAATTGTTACTGAAACAACAACAGCTTTTCCTCCAGTGGCAGTTGGAGTTGCAGCACAAGTATCCACAAATTATACTTCCAGCAGCCCCTAAAGTCCCAGGGTCATCAAATCAGTCTTCTTCAAATGGCACTACTATCAGTATTGGGAACAACAAAACAACAATGTCTTCCTTTCCGGTGACTACCATCAACTTACTCAGCCAACAATCACTCGTATCTAGTCAGCAATCGAATGCAACAAATAGTATCAATGCAAGTTTGAAATCAATCCCGGTAACACTAGCACCAAAAATTCCTACAGAAATTGCACCCAAACCAAGCTCAGACCCAAGTGGTGGTAATGACTCCTCAAGACCATTTTCTGAGGCTGCGCCACCATCACCTGAAAAAACGTCGTCGTCCTTCCGATCAGTAAGTTTAACAAACATTAGTGATTGGAAGGTAAGTGATTTAAAAGCAGAGTTGAAGAAACGAAGCTTGCCAGTAAGTGGTTCTAAAATGCAACTGGTTGAGAGGCTCAAGACTGCAGTTGCAAAAGACAATGGAAATTCAGAAAGGAAAGTGGCCACTCCAAGTACTCCCATAAAAATGGAGGTAGTCGCAACACAAGATGATAGCTCAAACGAAGCAATGATGGAAGACGAAAGTGGAGGAAATAAAAATAGTCCGGCTCCTCCACCTCCTCCCCCTCCACAAGCTCCTCCACCACCCCCAACAACTCCTGCGTTAGTTTTTGGCACGCCAACTACCCCAACAAATGTTGAAAACAATAATATTTCTATACTGGATTTGAACGGTGTTCCATTATCCTTACAAAATATTTTGAGTCTGTTGGGAGTTTCGGCTTTCAGCACAGGGGAAGGTGGAAGCATAATTTTTAATGGTGGAAACAATAACTCCAGTTCGGAAAATAATTTGAAAAATTCGACTGGAACAGGAAGTCTTGTCCAAGCAGCAGCATCTACAACAGCCAAGGTCATTAGTCAGTTGCCAATAAGTACAGTGATGGCTACTGCGGCGAAGGCTGCTGCTGCAGCAGCCAATAACAGTGCTCCATCAAATAACAAATTAGTGGATGCAAATAAGATTGTGGAGCAGCAGAAACAGATTTTGGAGTTACAAAAGCAGTTGGAACTTAGTCAACAGGAGTTACAGAAAATGTCTCAGCAAAAAGATCTCAATAGCGTAAGAAGAAAAATACATGGAAAAAATATATTCTTAAAATTCATTAGCAAACTATTTAAATGTATATTTTATTTTAATTGTTTTACAGCAGGGGGCACAACAAAACAACCACCGGCTGGTTCTCCAAAAGCATATTCAATACAAACGACAACAGCAAGCAATTCAAAATCAATTGCAAAATCTTATCCAGCTCCAAAACCAGCAAGATGAAGATAAAAAGCAGCAGCAGCAATTACTTCAACAACAGCAGCAACAGGCCCAAGCTCAATTAATTTTAATAAATAGTAGTGCTGCGCCAAGTTCAGTTAGCAATCCTCAAACTGTAAGTATTACCAATGGAATGCTTCCAATGACCATAGTAAGCAGTCAAGCTGCAACAACGCCTGCACATCAAGTAAACCTAAGCACCCATCATCAGTGGAATCCTGAACAAACAGTTCAGCAGCAAGAAAAATCTGGAGATGGCCTGAGTTATGAGGATCTAGTTCAGAATATTGGCCCCAAGGAAATTCCAAAGCCGGTGACTTCAGAAGGATTGGGAAGAAAGGATAGCATCAAAAGTCAAATGGTGGATGATGTATTGGAAATTCTTATAAGAAATGGAGGTATGATCAAAGAAAGCAATGTGCCATTTTTTCATGTTGAAAATTACAATGTTTTAATATATTTGTCATTATTTAACTTTCACAGAATTGCCTCCCAGCGCTGCTCAGGACCCCCATCACAAAACAGCGTCACCACCCACAAATATACCTGGAAGTCCGGCGAGCAATAAGTCAGTACAACCACCACCCCCGCCACCTCCATTACCACCCCCATCGTTTTCCATAATGCTCCCAACATCAATTCCATTCCCACGTCATCATCCAAATAGCTCGTCAGAATTCCCTACATTTGGAGGCGTTGGTCCCAGAACCGATGACAATTTGTCGAAAGACGCTCAAGAAATCTTAAAAATATCCGAAGACCTTTCCAATTTTGGCAAAAGTCGAGAAGCAGAGGCTGCCGCAGCAGCAGCAGCAAATGCTGGTTCCTCCGTAAAACTGGAAAATAACGTAGGAAATGGGAATTCCTCGATGGATTGTGGTTTCTTTTCGGATAACAAAGATTTTGATCTCTCTACAACCACTGGCACCACAGCTAGTGACTCAATGGATGTAGGATTTTCCGACACCCATTCTGTCTCCTCGCGAAACAATGATCCAAGTTTTTCAAAGCCCTCAATCCAGTTTCATAATTCCTCTCCCTTTGACTCAGGGTTTTCATTTGGCCAGTCACATCAGCAGCAAAGCTCATCCCTAAAGTCTGGACATCAGGATGGACAAGACCACCATCACAACAACTTCCTAAGTGTTGACCTTCCTCTGGACATGCAAATGGACACCGACTATTCAGACTGGTTGGATACACTTCTTCCCGACAGCAGTGGTCCAACAAGTACACCCACAAGCAATACAACATCATCTGTGTCGCCAATAAACAACTTATTTAATCATCCACACCAACTTCATCAACAACCAGATACATCATCAGATGCCAAAAATGGAAAATCTTCTTTGTTCAACCAAAACAACAACAATGGTCACAATTCCAGCCAGAATGACAGTATATTTGGTTCACTTCTCAGTAACCACCATCAAAACTCGGAAAATCAGGACCAGCACACTTTGACATCACGAGATCCTTTGCTATCCTCCACAAGAAGTTTTTGTACGCCTATTAGAGTAAACTCATTCGCGTTCGGAGAACCTTTTCAGCAGCACAATAATTTTATATTCCCCAATAATCAACAACATCACAATAATATACTCCATAATAATCATGCAAACAGTTTCTTTTTCACAAATCCGGTGTCCATTGGCTCAACATCATCAGGGACTTCCACGCTCATGGACACCGACTTTGATGAGCTGAATGTCGGAAATAATTTGTCGACAACGAAAAAGTCTGAGAATAACCTTTGTGCTAGTAGTAGTAATAATCTAATCACTGATATGCCTTCCACCACTTCCCATCCCACAATGGCATCAAACCACACAACTCCAATCACCACCAGTTCCATCAACGATAACTTTTTATGGGACTTTGCCATGTAAAAAAAGCCCGGGTTAAAAAATAAACTATTCTCGGTCGATATTTTCTGTGTTCTTTTATCTCTTTCTACTTTTTTTTTATAAAATATAATGCAAAGCAAAAACACAGTAACTGAATTGAATTAACTAACAACAGTATCTGATCATGCTGCAAATTCATTGTCAAACACAAGACTTTCTTATTAAAATAAGAAGATATATTTCATTACAATTAATCTTTAGACTTTATGGTACATTGAATGGAAATGTAAAAATGACGACGAGATTACATTAGATAAGGTACTACTGCATATTAACCTGGAACATGTACTTAATTGATAATACTGCAATTTTATAATTTGTAATATGAATACAAACTATGATATAAAACGCTAGAGTGTTGCTCCTCTTTAAAATAATTTACGATACGATACAACCTGTGCTTTTAAGTATTTTGTACACAATATTCCTTCAAAGGTAAAAAATATGCTATGTCGACTTTTAGAAATTTACATATAATGCCATGTTTTTTTATTAACAAATCAAAATTTTTAAAAAGTACTTTTTCTACGGCAGAATTTGTGTAGATCGTATTTTATCGCGTTTGATGGAAGAACTAACAATTTACTAAAATGCTATATTAATCAAGCTCTAATTTTTATTAAAGATAAATAGATGTATTATTTATATAACTATAAAATTTTGAATGTAATATTGAATATTATGCCAGTTTTCGTTATTTACTTGTGCTATTAATTCTTTCGTTATAGTAAATAGCATATAAGACGTTTTGTTTTTCTTCTGCGTAACGTAAATGTAACTTAAATCACATCCGTTTTTTGAATTCAATTCAGGAAACATTTTCATGCCATCATTGTTTAGTTTAAAAAATGTATTTAGTGCACCGGCAATTGACGATGCAGTATTTACAATTTAATGTACTATAGTTTGTGTATTTTATGCAAGACTTGGTCCAAAAAACTCGTTATTATAAATAAAAAGTATTCTCTTTTCAAAATATTTTTTTTTGTCGTTCGTGGCTCATTATTTTTGTCCTTTCATATTATTGACCGAACTAAATATTTCATTTAGAAATTAGAGCAGTCCATTCCATGTTCCAAGGAAAAAACAAGGTTGTTTGGAAGTTGAGTTGTCTCTGTATTTGTATATGTTTTGGTGGGGCATTTTGAGACAAGACTTGTGGAAAATAACCAACACAAACCGGTTTCCTTTGTGCTACTGCTACCATGCATCTACTTTTTTACTGCTATGTACGCTGTTGCAGTTTTTTACACACACAAATTCATAAGTTTGCAAACTTTATTGACCTGCGCGTGACTGTATGTGTCATTATCATTTCTGCTTATCAATTCAACACGAAATTGTTTTACCGTCCGTTCTGTCCCCTGGACTTATCTGTTTTGTTGGCAACTCCAAATATAAAAAACATTCAATATTTGCTTGGTATTTCCTATGTCTCATGTTCATGTCTAGCTTCTCGGTATTATATACATTGCATACCTACTTACTGCTATACGTACCGTTTTTTTGCATTGAGCTACATTTCCAGCAAAATATTTACTTTTTGTGCCTACCTTTGAAAAAAAGTAGGGCAAACTCTACTTTTTTATGCTGAAAACATAATATTGTCTAGAGGTTTTTGCTTGATTGAATGTTGTTTTGTTTTGAAGTTTTCGACCACGAGAGAAAGAGGAAGTTTATTTGCAATGGAGCATTTCTATTTTCAATTTTTTTCGTGTCCTTGTTTGAGTTTGTTCACTGTCTCATTGGTTTTTTATCACCTCTACCTACCTTCAAGGCAACATCAAAAAGCTTATTTTCGACATAAGCCATAATCATCATAAAAAAAGGATTTTATCTCAATTCAAAATCATATATATTTGAGAGTGAATTTATAGGCTTTCCGTGATTTTTCCCCTTCATATTACAGTTTTTAAGCAACTATACATATTAACGTCGCTATTCAGTTTCTCTGATGGTGTGATAATTCGACAGTCAATTAGGTTGTAAGATCTTCAGTTTTCCTAATATGGATTTTAAGTTTCTTAGAAAATTGTTCGTTAAAATGAAATTGGCTAAATTCTAAGTTGACAAATTTTAATTGAACGCAAAACTAGTCATAAAATTTCTACAAGTCTCGTAGTACCCACCGACTAGAAAAAATTTAAATGCACTTTTGTATATCTCGATTTGCTCATGATTAAAATTGTTTTGGCTCTCAATCTGGTCCAACACCTTGCCTTGAAGTATGCAGTATGCAGTATGCACCCATTAACTGATAGTAAATCTAAAACAGAGCTAGAGTGAGAAGCGAGTACACAGTACACTTTGTTAA
>JAQFZH010001502.1:0-20899 GCA_034695485.1 Entomobrya nivalis
AATAATAATCGGAATTTTATGGTTCAGTGGAGTTGATAACACGGAAACGATGTGTACTTCTCGAGTAGTCCTAGTTGACGTCAACACTACCTTTCCGTTTGTTCATTATACAGCTCCCTGCACAATACGAGTTTTGTTACGACAACAGCGAGCGTTTTAGAGAAATGAAGAGCGCACATAAACACGAGAAGAGATGCTTGCGAGAATCAGTGAGCCAACAAAATATGCATGCATGTATACTCAAAAGCGAGTGAGTTTTGCTTAAATAATTACGTAGTTGAAAGTGTAGTGTGCATTTAATGATTTTGGTATGTTTGTGAGTCTTTCTGACCGTCCATCCGACATAAAATACCAACGCTTATTAAATGTCGATGTCGTTAAAATGGTATAATTTTACCCGTCCGGTAAGTCTTCTGATTTTCAGCCCCTAAGGTTAAGCCACAAGGTAAGGGGTCAAATTGAATTGTTTCTATCGCTACAGGTAATATATGTACATATACTTTTTAATGGAGTAATTGAAAGTCTGTGGTTAGCAAGTAGCGAAACATTGTACGTTTTTAGAGTAAGCTCATATAACAGGAATAGGAGTCAAAAATCAAACTTCGCTTTGTTGATGACCCTTATCGTACGATAACTATTGGCGTGCTGTATTAGTTGAGAAAAATAGCACTATGGTCACATTGATAATATTGTGTTATGGTTTTAAGTACAAAACGATTTGGATTTTTATGTGTATTTTAATTTTTAATTTTTGACTTCTATTGCGGTGTTTGGATCATTTTTTCAGAAACTTGCGTATTTCGTTTAACTTACTTACTTTCTATTCCAAACTTATCATTTCATAAGATAAAAACAAAATATTTCCAACTACTCAAAATGCTTCCCTATACTTTGATCTCATGTGAAATTCTTCCAGTATTCCAAAATACCATTAAAATAATAATATGGGAGATGCGTCTTATGCATATAGGTAAATAACTTGCAATTAGTACGCTAGATAGGAATACACTTATAAACATGCGCGTACGAAATACGAAACTAACGTAATCAATATTTATAAGAGTATTCTTGTGTATTCATACAAGTCAGGCTTCTAATTTTTCTTTTGTGGGAACAGATTTCAACTTTAATGAATTTTCTCTTTGTCTCTTCATCTCTTCTCATTTTACTCGTATGCTTGCCCTTTTCTCAATCAAATACAAACAAGACACGCAAAACTTCATCCCTCGCCGTTCTCATTCATTTACAAATAAAAGCAATAATGATTACGTGAAATATATTAATTTTCATTATTCACACCACTTTCTAAAATGACAGTGCTTTGAAACTTGGTCCACACAAAAGAACCAAATACTTGGTAGAAATTTTTAGCGAGCGCTGGGACGAATGCGAGAAACGATCTCCGGAGCAATGAACAAAACGTTTATTCTTTTTAGGTAGACATACACAAGATTCACATCAAAGACAACGAGCGACATTTTCGAATCAGTAGTGAAGTGAAAATCATGTCAATTCAGCAGCTGAATCAGTCACTTTTCTGGAAAGCCTTTAGTTTTTCTCGTGCTTAGAATAACACACATTCAGGTTTTATGCTCATAGTGTACCTTCGCTCGTGAAATAATGGATCCTTAAACTTTCTCGCTTTCAGTCTTACTCATATACATACGTTGAGTACAATATTTTATTCCTTCAGTCAAAGAAGTGCGCTTCATACATTTTCTTTCGTGCTTTTTTTCTTTCTCCATTTTGCGGTATGATTGTTCATACCCGTTTGAACTCAGAATGTGTGTCTGCATTTGACATAAAGAGTGTAACTAGTGCTACAGATGAGAGTAGTTAGGCGTACGAGTGTGGTGGTGGTATAAGAGGTGGTTTTATATTTCTTCCTGTGCTTTACTTCAATGAGGAGGTCGTTTATATAGATTATCATATGAATTAATCAAGAATCCTTAGCATAATCTGTGGGAAATGCCACTACTATCACACGTACACACACATACTCACCAGCCAAAACTTTCCTTTCGAGCAGCCAAACAATTCTGAATCAGAAAGCTTGACACTTAAGAAGTTACCAAAGAGGAATTCAAAGTAAATGGGACAAGTTAAAATTCAAGTATAGTCGAGCAAGAGTGTCCCAGCTCGTAGAACATTTACAACATAAATAGATGACTAGAGATAGGCAGAAAGGAAACGAAATGGGAGAAGAACAAAAGAAAATCAAACGCAAAGAGACAAAAAGAAAACTAAACTTTTTTTCTGTAGAAACAGCGAACACATAGGTACATACCTTGTGTGAACATAGTCGTTGTAAAAATAGCAGAAACGTTAGAAAAAGACGACGTAATAGTATCCCTTCTCGCTAGACATTACACATCATCAGCATTTTTCTTTAGGCTGCCATCAGACAGGAGGAGAATGAGAAGAAAAGGTAACCCAAAATAAAAAGAAGTGCAAAAGAAGATCGTAAGATGTTTCTTTCTACTGCAGAGGTGAAGGGAGGAAATATTCTCTGCCTATTCATTTCATCGTGGAACATAAAAAACCAACCAAAAACTCATTCCAGAGTGCATTCTTGTTTTCTACTTCTCGTTATTTTCTTCCTTTCTCACAGAGCATCAGTCAAGTAAAACAATCTGAAGTATTTTTTTTCCTTTAAAATGACAGGAAAGAAAAGTGAATTCGACTCCAGCTGACTTGAGCGATTTATCGTACGGGGCTACAAGGAAAACTAGTTTTTTTTTCTTTAAACTTCCTAGCACATATCTTATAAGTGGAGAAAATCTTTGTTATTTCCGTTATTGTTTTGTTTACTGCGTTGTTGTACATGTACCAATGTTTGGCATTGACATGGTTGAGCTGGTAAAACACCACATATTCTAGTACACATGCATACTAAAAAACGATAGCATAACTTAAGCAGAAGCAAGGAAACAAAAACGCACTTAAAATAAGAATATGAGAGAAAAATCTACACTCAAATCCGTATATTGTAAAAAAATATGTATGAAAATAAATGAACTCCGTACTTTGGCTTAGCATATAAGATAAGCATATAAGAAGATAGAGGCGGCGGCACCAAGAAGAAGAAAAGCGTGGGGCACTGACACTAGTGCTTTGTCTCAAAAGAGTAACGTGAAGCGAGTAATGCTTGATGCTTGTTTGGTGAGTAAAAGTTGAAAGTAGACTAGACAAGAAGCTAAAAAATGTAGATGGCAAGTCAAACATTTTCTTGTGTGCGTGTGTATATACATGTATTTATATATATGTGTGTGTTGTGTAGCATGAATGTAAGCACGATATTATGGTCGACTTGTGTGTCGAGAGGAGTGGAAAAAAAGATGAGATGTGCGATGTATTTATATGGTGTATGTGTGTGCTGTTCTGGTTTTCTAGTTGATGTACTCAGAAAAAGTATTCCCAAAAAGAGAGACGAAACTAAGATAACCGAAATTCAACGTTTCACATCAAATCCATTATGTTTTTTGTGTGTGTATATGTAATGTTAAAATGGTTAAAGCTTTCTCTCAAAGTGAGGAACAATTTTAGTAGTGGTGGTGGTGGTATGTCGGTGGCGAGTAAACAGGGCTGCTGTTACAATCCATTACTCCTTTAAACAAAATATAGCCTTGCAAAAATTGATATGATAAAATGTTTTATCATCATTTTGCTCTAATAAATGGCATAAAGGAAACGACACTGTTCCTCCTTTCAAAATTCACAACGTCTTCCATTTCCATCTCTTTTTCCATCCAGCAACAATGTGGCAGCTTCATCATCCCATCATGTAAGCTAGTCTCATCGTAACTACATATAACAATGGGCAATATATCTGCCTGATGTGGTGTGTGCATGGTAGTTTTGGGAAGTGAAGATAGTTGTGTAGTTAAATGGATAATACGATATTCCAACCGCAGGAGCCCAAACCAAAGTAAAGCCTTCGTGTAAATTGAGAGGGATGGAGAGAAAAGGAACGAAGACGACGTAACATTTGCTACAGAGCAGTTTGCTTGATGCCCCCATAATAGATACAAACATGTTTAAACCACCACCACAAAAACTATGATGATGATGACGATGAAGACGACTGGCGGTGCGTATATAAACGGCGAAAAACTGCTTTAACATTTTAGACAAATCTCGTTTTTGATATAATAGCAATGCTAGCCCATGTGTATTATTGTCTACAAGTATGAAAAAGCGTGCATATTTCAATGGGAAATGTGAACTTAGCTTACATGGAAAACTGGCGGACCAGTTGTAGAAGTAGTGAGAGCGGTAGTAAGAGCAGAAGTAGTA
The DNA here is from genome assembly GCA_034695485.1 of Entomobrya nivalis. Taxonomy (NCBI): domain Eukaryota; kingdom Metazoa; phylum Arthropoda; class Collembola; order Entomobryomorpha; family Entomobryidae; genus Entomobrya; species Entomobrya nivalis. The sequence continues at coordinate 4,297 of JAQFZH010001502.1, forward strand.
GCAGTAATAATACTACTATTGGTGATAGTAGCGGTAAGAGGAAACGTAGATTTTATTGCATAGGTGACCACCATATTTCATACATATTCTCTTCCATTTTCCCACCCATATTACTATTATAACAAGCTATGTGTATACATTTTAATGTACGTATGTATAACCACCACGTTTCACTACTATGGCCCTGTTTCACTATTATACTCCATGTCCATTAACGATGATTTATGCCGTTCATTCTTCTGAAACAGCTACAAGACGAGCAGGCAAAAGCAAAGCACAGGCGAATAAAAGGGAAAGGAAGGAGTAGGCAGTAACTTTCTCTCTCGCTCTTTTATTTTGTTCCACTAGAGCAACCAACATTGTTGCATTATTTGCTACAATATTAGTAGTAAAGCCTTAATGGCAAAATGTTTGCTCAAAGACATACACTGATAGACAGCAGGGTATGAAAAATTATAGGCATGTTAAAGTAAAGTTACATTTTCGCATGAATGCACCTTCGTTTAAACACAAGTATATATTTCAATGTATCATTCCTCAATGATTTCAATGTATATCTCGTTTTGGTTATCATTTAGAATTGATCTGATACAATATTCAATAAAATTATCTTTTTTTATTTGTTTTAATTCAGATTTTGGCATAAAAGTTCAAATGATGATGAAATTTGAGCATGATAGTAATAGTAATAATAGTGCAAGTAGAACGCATAGACCTCATTTCGGATTGAAAGAGTAAAAACGTATAAGATTTAATCTTGCAGACATTCATGATGAGCACGATGAAAATTCAGTATTGATGAAAGGAGAGAAATACAAAACGTAACTTAGTCTTACTGCCTCGTCTCATGAAAACTTTGAGATTTCCCTTAAAAGGAAGCAAGCAAAAAAACACCATTATGATGTTTGGGTACTCAAGCACGAGCATTTTCATTGGTACAGTGGTTTTATCTTTCTGCGTGAGGACAAGATATACAAAACGCGACAAGTGTAGGGGAGGTCAGGATAGAGAATTGAATTCGTCGTTAGAATATTTGTCTCAAAACTACAAGAACATTTCGTTTTAAGTAAAACGGTCGAGTGTGCATCAATGAGTGTATAGCAAGTGGAAAAGTAGTACTCATCCCATCCCAAAGTCAGCCTTCTTTACTGAACGTTGTAATAGTAGTGCCAGTAGTAATGTTAATAGCGGTAAAACGAGTAATGATGGTAGTGCAAGGCAAGAACGCGTATTGTCAGAACAGCGAAACGGAAAAGAAGAGGGTGAAAGCATGAAATAATAGTAATTTTATTCATTCTTTGTTGTAAAAGAGTAAAAAATGAAAGGAGAGGAGAGAGTAGGGGGAGGGAGAGTAATTCTGGGAACGATAATACAATATCTGCAAAGCGTAAATGTGATTTTCCCTTTTTGTAGCAATTTAAATTGTGGTGCTGTGCATTTACAGCCAGCACCAAGTCAAATTCCTCTTTTTTTGCTCTTCTCATTCCTCCATTTCCATGCTTGCGAGGGAGCAAACGAGCAACTATTATTTTGACATGAAGATGATGATGAAAATGAAGCGTACTGATGGAGATTATAATCCTACTGCTGCTTTTTATAGTGTCCTCCCAAGGTTCTATTGGCAAAAAATGACAATGACAATGTTGACGACTGCTGTGTTTTGTATGCTGATTTTCATGTTTTTGTCTCACTTGCACCAACTTTCATGCAGTTTGGTGTTTTTACTTATAAAAACAAAAACAAGCTGTCACTTTACTGTTCTTTCATCAAACACAATTTTCTTTTGTTGCAAAAGCAAATATAGTGTTGGCGTTGGATTGGCATTAGGACAAAAAAATAATTTGAAAGTGTATCCAAACTATCTATCGTTGATGTCGTTGTCAAAGTGCGACTAGTGGTGCTGTGAATACACAATACACAAAACCTATTACATCTCCTCTCACAAATAAACTTGTATAGACGTATATATACAGCCAATGCAAGAGAGAGAGAGGATGAAATGAAGAGAAAGGGATTTCCGTTTTCATTGTACACTTTGATGCATTCGTGCATGCACCAGGCATTGGCATAACATGGTTGAAAAAGCAAAGGATAAAGTATTTGACACTATAGAGAGTAAACAGAAGAGTGAAGTGACTGCATAGGGGAAGTGAAAGGAATATCAAACACTATATTTTTGGTAGTGCAAGACTCGGTGAGCGTATATATCTCCATGCTTTCCCTACTTATGCAAAAAGGTAATTTGGTAAAGTTACGTGAAATGGAAACAACCAAGCCATTTTCGTGGAGGTGGTGTGATAAAGGTGGTAGTTATAGTTTAGTTAGAGTTCTTATATCTGTGTTGCACATTTATGCATACATTGATTTGGACACATGTTTCTACTCTTGATGCTCTTGTTGACGATGTTCGCATTTTATTAGTATGTTCAGCAATGCTACACATTAGAGGGAGCGGGAGAGAAAGATGTTAAATTATTAGTAGACGCAAAGACGAATAGGATTTTGTACAATTAGTTAGTAAAGGTGGACAAACACTGTCACACCAACACCATGGCGTGTAGAGAATGGAGAGGGTCTATGAGGCTGCCACATCATCTTAATTTGTGAGACTAACATGCTGAATGCAGTTTAGTAAGCTCATTACTTTATATTTTCCATTTATTATATCTTCTCCATTTATTTGCAAGAGAGAAAAACGCTAATGGGAGAAGAGAGCTTCAACACTACTTCTGCACTGCTGGAGGCGGCTCTTTCTACTAGAGTGGATCATATAAATGTGTCCTAGCTATAAAATAAGCTGCCTATCATTCATATATGAACATCGGTGTTACAGCATAATGTACATATACATTTCAACTGAAGGAGCTCCGAGAACATTACGCTATTTCTAATTTCGACAACACTAGAAATTATTTTTTCCGCTATCAACCAGATCCTGAACACTTTTTTATGTATAGCTTATCTGCGGTAAATTTTTATTAGAATAATACAGACAAAGTAGTGATGTGATGATGCTATTGGTGCCGATGTAGTAGCGGGTACAGCTGGCCATTATAATATTGAAGGCAAAAAGCCATTTTGTCAATAGACTTGAAAGGAAAAAAGTGATTAGGGGAATAGGGCCTCTGGTTAAAAAAATCGAGAGACCGCTTTGTGCACACTACTATCAGTGCTTCTGCTACTGCAGTAGTGCTATGCTTGACAAGAGTTTCCCAGGCAAATTGCTTAATTTCCATTCCATCAGTTTTACAGCTGGCATGTACATACATACATAAGATAATATAAAGCGTTGTTGGAAACAACAAACTGTTTTTTAGCTACCTCCTACTATCTCTCTATCTTTTGTTCCCTTTTAACTATTTTTTTGTTCAAAGAAAGCCCTGCCAAACTTACGAGTTAAGTGCACGCATACACACACCCTTGCTTAGTTACAATAATAATGTATTATATTATAATGGAAATTGCATCATCATATGTTGAGTTTATGTTTAAGCATAGCCGTGATAGCAATGGTGAAACGGTGGACTGGCGTTGCGTTGGTAGCTAGCCAGTAGCAAATAGTTATCGCAAGAGAAGAATGCAAGTTAAAATGGATTTTATTAGTGTATATTTTTCTCTACCACCAACTTCCACTTTCTCTGAAAATCTGACTGACTGGATCACCCTGATCCCTAGAAAATTTAGGAAAATAAATTGCCAAAGAGATAGATGAAGAGAAGCAGCGCACCAGAGAGAAGTGTTAGATTTTTTTGCATAACTTTAGAAATATCACAGAGTATCCTCCCCCTCCTGCCTGCTTTTACACTATACATATTATATGCATGTTGTTTTTGTGGATAATAATGAATTCATAACATGTATTTTGTGCTGCACCATGTATGGAATGGATGAACCTATAGTAGTTTGGCAATGAAGCTTTCTGAGGAAGAACCAACTTTTATTTCCTGTAGTGTTCCACGCTATTACCCACCACCACCCATTTTCTCTCTCTTTCTTTATAGCTTTTCCTCCACAGTCGTGCTAAGTAGACTACACTGCGTTATGCATTACATATATCCCGACTTACAGCCACCGAAAATGACTACCAATGCTACCACTGCTCTGGCACGTTTAAGTTTTTTTCTGTCGTAGTTTACTTCCATTATTGTTAATAGGTTATTCGAGCAGAAGCATGAAATATAAGTAGTAGAAGTAGTAGTAGCGAGAGAGAAGAAACAAGCAGGCGACGGCTCAACTATCATTAGAAAAAATTGTTGAAAGGAGAGTATCGTAATGGCAAAGACAACTTTTCTCTTTGGTTGCTTCATAGAGATGCAGAGAGTGAGAGATGTGTGTAATTTCATATTAATGGACAGGCCTATGCAAAAGGGTCGCTCTAATTAGTAAAATGGATGTAGCGAAAATGCTCATTTACCTTCAGCATCATGACGACAGCATAGCATAGTAGCTGTTTTCAGCATATTGTCAGTGTTGATGATGGCAGAGTGGAAGTAGTTAAAGTGATGATAGCAGGAAAACTAGTAATTGTACTAGTTGTGCTTGTAAATTTCTCAAGGAGAAACACAAAATATAATGCACTTGAAAATTAAAATGGGTAATCACAACACCACTCTCGGCAACAACGCATCATCTTCCACGCTGTGTACATTTGATGCTGAAAGTAACAGTACACTTTGTAGTTTAGAGTCTTCTGTCTTTTATGCTCTATTTTCACAGTGAAGCGGTAGCCGTTTCACGAAAATTTCAGAGGAAAGCTTTATAGGTTTATCGTTATTTTCCAACAACAATAATTACTAAGCGGTTCGTAAATTGCTGGATTTTCACTAATTATTCATTAGAATGCAGAAAGTTTCGGTACAAATTGTCACTAGAATCAAAACAAGCTTATAAGCCAAGGCAGGAAAATAAAGTTTGCTCACAAAATTTTACAAACTGCGAAAACAGGAAAATCTAAAAGTTTCAAGTTACCAAATGGCGGCGATGCAGAAAATAACAGCAATGAAGTAAATAATTATTGGAGAGGTAGCTTCTGTAATTGCTTCTGTTAAGCTGTGAACATTAATCTAGAACTTGCATGCAGTCCTTTCTCATTTCAAAAAAAACTATAGCGCATACGAAATAACAAGTGATGCTTAATAAATATTTTCTTTCTTACCTGTTCTACCCAAAGGTTAGTCGTCATAATCTGGTTCTTGAGATTCTGGAATGAGAAACAATTAAAAACAGTTAACCCTTCATCAAATATGCTTATCGTTTATCCCTACAGGAACTATTTAAACGAATATGCATTGAAAAACTTTTTAAAAATTGCTCGAAATAAAACATTCTTTATTTTCAATGATTTAGAAGTAAAAAAAGCTGTCGATAGAGGAAAAAAAGAAAATTGACATAGTTCTAAAGCAGAAAGAAAGTTAGAAGAAAGCTGCTTTTTTACTTCTTATCTTTCTTTCGTTTACCCGGATCCCTTGGCGAGCGGAAAAAATCGTAGCTTTGACTTTCCCACCCGTTTTATCTGTCGCAGTGTAATATTATGCAACGTCCTACTTTTTTATTTTCGTGTACACAAGTGAACATTATACATATATCGTATACCAAAGTGACGTTTTCCTTCATTCAGTCACTCACTTTGTCAGTCTAGCATGTGCACACATAAACGCTCTGTGTTCTTTGTCGGTACTCTTTGCATATGGATGATTTACTCATTTCATCAGAGAATAGCAAAAGAAATAAACGCCACTATGCTATTTTCTGAAATAAGTGTAGATGCTATTGTATCTATCTGTATATGTCAGCAGATTGCATTGCTAGAATTGGCAACTTCAACCAAGATACGATCTAAGTTTCAGTGGAAGAAGAGGCTGAAAAGAAGATGATCAAGGAAAACGGAAACTGACTGGCATTCTGAACTCTCTCCCTCTCTCTCTACTTAAGATTACAACGAGATCTTTCTCTATATCCGTGTATATATCCGCGTGGCAATTTTGCGATACGGTTAAATAGGCAGAGATCCACATATATTTATTCCTATTTACACATTTGGTGTTTTTATTCAAGTCAAGTCACTTTTAGCATCCCCACTACCACCACTCCCGGTGTATCATGCCAGTGATCCAACAGCATGACAAAAAAAAGTATTTCTGCTATGGAGTCAATATCATCGTCATCATCAGCATAAACATTCAAGCCCAAAGGAGAAATCATTCTATTTTCCACCGCTTTTTACTCTCACGATGCGTATATATACTTTCAGGTTTATATAAATATGTATAAAGCATTCACATTAAATACCTACATTGTTCCCCGTTGTGTGTCGACCTATTCTTCCACTGAAAACTTATATTACATCATCATCAGCAGTAGAAGTGGCATTATCAAAATATAAACGCATAGGTATATCCATGTGCTTTGTTTTTACTTTGCCTCCTACACAATTCCTCCCATACAATAACGAAAGAACAAAGTTTTTGTGCATATTCACCACATACATAGGCTAGTGTACAATAAAAGTGAGTTAGAGAAAGAGGGTGGAATGTGGTCGAATGTACAGAACGTCGGGCCACCGTCTCGACTACTGCTACCTAGAAAACAGACAAGGAGTCAAAGAGGAAGATACGAAAATCTAAGCAGTAGTATCCTTACAACACATACCAAAAAGTAATGCAACAAAGTAAAGCAGAATATTAGGTAAAACGATCTTGGCACATACCCACGATTTAGTAGTAGCTGCTGCTGGTGGCTATATACTACTACTATCATGAACATTTATACTAATATAAAAATAAGTTTGTATCTAAGCTTGTGTGTATACTTATTTCTGTGTTTCCCTGAAAAAATGCATAACTTTTTATACACCCACAAGAGAAGGGAAAAAATATCTGTGTTCTGCTTGTCATAACACAAAAAAACTGGCTTACTTTCACCACCACTTTCACTACTGCTGTTTTCTTCAAAGCTTCATTCTTTTCTGAAGTCATGTGTGCACGTCGATGTAAGTACATACTATTATTACACACCATCTTTTTTCAAACACACAAGTATACATGAGTTGTATACAACCATTCAGAAAAAAATTTAGACAGTGTGCTTCCATTCTGTAAAAAGCGAATCTCTTCTCCACAACATCCACTTTTCCCTTACTTGTGTACAAGAAAGAGTAAGAAGTTCAGTATCATTTTATTATGCATCCTAGCTACCACTACCAACTGTTTGTGGAGATCTACTTTTCTCCACAGCCTCTTTTGAAGAAGTGGTGAGCAAAAAAAAAGAAATATTCGAAAGAGAAAGTAGAAAATGTTCACTTTTTCTCTGAAAAAAGGAAGACTATCAGTATCACCACCGTCACCTCCAACATGCAAAAAGTCAGTGCGATTCTTTTACCCCGACCACGAAGTTCTACATGCATACTATAATATATGTACATATATGACAAAAATATAAGAAGAAAGAAAATTCCAACTTTCACTATTCAAAAAGTGCAAGTAAAGTCTGAAGGTTTTTTTGCCCTGCTGCTTTAACTTCTCTCCTTCTTTTTTGATACTTCTTAAATTACGATTTCTTCTTTTTCTTGCAAACATACTAGCGTACAGCAAGTAGAAATGGGGAGATACACACAGAGCCTGTTCAATGTTCAATATCCTTTTATACTTTTTTCTTTCCTGCAAAATGGAGATGTTGATGATGACGGGGATGATGATGACGATACTGTTATTGCTTTAGTTTTACTTACTTGGTTGCCAGAGACGTTGCTACTATTTTCTTCTTTTACCACTACTTTTTGCTCTTTGCCCACACACACATATTTGAAATCATGTATCATATCGTATAAACTCTACCATACTTTTTCATGAAAAGGGAACAGCTAAACCCTTTTCCTTCTCTCTTCTTCTCCAAGAAAAGTAGGATAGATAATGGTTATCATTTTCTCCAAATGTTCTTGTTGTTCTCTGCTTCTCGTCTCTTATCCTTATCCACGCCAGTGAAAAAGAAGTTAAACAGAAAAAATGGTTAAAAATAAGATGCTCAAGAAATGCGGGCATTGTTACTCACTTCTGTTTTCTTCCTTTTTACGTGGAAAAAAATCTCTCTTTTCTTATTCAAATTATTTTACTAGAGTTTCAGCCGTTCAGTGCGAATCCCATTCTTACATGAACTTCGCTACAAATAAATATGGCAGCAGAAAAGATTTTATGGGGTGGTATATGTAAAAAATATTGCATGCTTACATGCATATTGTTGTATGCACGTTTTTCTAGATTTAGCATGACATCATACGTACGTAACATTCTTGCAAGCAAAACGATGAAGATAAAATGTAAGCAAGAAAATGTGTGCTCACTCGGTTTTCACTGATTTGTTGTACGGCAGCATCAATGTTTATATGGTTGACAAATGTAAAAGAATGGCAGCGGTAACGCCACATGGAAGAATGGACGCATGCCGAGCTTAGAGATTGCATACTTTTCTCCAATTTTTATTTCCGTCTTTTTGCTAGTCTTCTTGTCTGGCATTGGATTCTAGAAGGCCCACAGTACAAACAACGTGGCTTCATGCAGCTACTACTCCTGTTGTTGCGCTCTTAGGACTATTTTAATAACGAAACACTATGAATGTACAGCAAATGTTTATTTTTTGTATCGAAGAGGAACGTAGTAGCAACAGCCTACGAAATAAGTTAAGTACACACACTGTGAGTGTTGAGTGAAACTATTAATCTAAAAGCAGACTCTCGACAAGCTACTCTATCCAACATCCAAGGTATACATATTATGCTTGGCTAGGTTAATCCTTCCACTTGCACTCACTCACTCTATCTCTCTCTCTCTCAGAGAAAATAAGCCACCACTGCCACCACTCAATTTCCAAAGGGAAGATTTCCATAGGTAAAATAGAGATGTGTTTAAAATATACCATGATTATGAGATCAGTTTGCATGCATGATGTATCCGTATAATACTTTTATTTATTTAACTTCATTTTAAGTGAATGCGTGTCTGTGTGTCATAGATAAAAAATATTATAATAGCTTATCCCACTTTTTGTTATTTCAATTTAAGTCACCATTTAGGGTCTTGATTAAAGTTGTAACTTGGTGTGTGATGATCTGCGGCTGATCACTCACACACACAAACAAGCCTTAGCACAGAACAAACATGAAGGTTGCTGTTGGAAGCTGCACGAAGGAAAATAAATTCCTTGGCATCTATCATCTTTTAATTTTTACACACTCTCTCTTGCACACAAAAAAATGCATGCACACGGAACGATGAAAACACGAATAATAAATGGGAGGCGGAGGAGGATAGAATATCCTCTTCTCCTTCTATCATTCTTTTCCCTTTTCCCTCTTCTACATGGTTGTATACCTTCATTCAATTTATCCCTGGGAAAGTAACAAATGATTATGTTTCCTCCCTCCCAACAGCTTCTTGTTTTTCTCTCCGAAGAAAAATAATATATAACTAAAGGAAGCATTCTTCATGACAAGATTACCATGACTTCATCAATATCACCCCAGGGGATTCTCATTTCCCTCATCCACATCTAAATTCCGGATTCTTTGCTCCCCTTCAACGACTTTACTTCCCTCCTATCCATGTTTTGCTACCCAGAAAAATTTATCTTCTTTTACTTTACTTAGGGCACCAGCATATAAAAAACTGGAGCAATAGTTGAGGCGAACACATTTCTCTCTTCTGATGAATCCATCTTCTCACTTTCACCATATGTATTTGAGTATGCATGCATATTCTCAAAGCAAATTTTTTAAGCGAATGAGCAATATATGAGCTTAGTGGGAAGCATGAATGTGCTGGTAGAATAAATAATGACACCTAAGTCGTGTTACCAAATATAATTTGACACATTTTAAGCACGCCGTAAGTTTATCATGTGATAATAATAATGTAGGTGTACCATGCTGGTGGTTTGTTGTGGATTGGTGGATAAGCACCATAATGTAAAGAAAATTTGCAAAACTGTCTGTGGTAAAAAGAGAACTAGTGGCATTAGAAATATAAGAGAAATAAAAAAGGGCTGATGTTGTCGGTACTGTTGATGATGATGCTCAAATCTGCTGGAGGTTTCTTCAAATAAATGTGCACTTGTCAGTTGACTCTCTCACATGCTCAGATTTCCTTCATTTTCAGAGATTCTGGGATTGCCCTTAATGTACGTAACTACACTGCTTGGATGGAATGCTGATAGTGATACCATGCGCCCGTTGAACAAAAATACCTAATGTGAAGCATATTCACATTTTGGTCTCGGTCCCTCGCCCGCTCACTCACAGACTCTAGATTTCTGCATCCACATTGCTTAAAGTATTTTTCCGGCAACCCTTCTGAATAGTTCTGACATCCAGTCCTCAGCATGCACACATATATATCGACACAGACAGACACACACATACCTATATGTTGCTTTGAAGTGAAATGGATGATGTGATGTGGTGATGGAATACGTGTGTTGTGTTCATATACTCAGTACAATAAGCACAATAACAGCAGCAGCAACAACAACACAGATATAATCCCAAGCATCCAGAGAAATCCCGGGGATGATGAAAAAAAGGAAAGTGAAAAGAGCAGAAGAGTGAGTGAGTGGTTGGTTTGGTTTGCTCTAGCAGAAGTGAAAAAGATGCTCTTGATGTATACGTACATAAATTGCTTCGACTTGTTTGTCTGTACCTCTCTCTCCGTGATACATATGTACACACATTTTAGCATCACTATTACCCAGTCATTCGCTTTTTCTTCTTTTCTCCTGGGGCTTCTGAGGTGAAAAGATGGTGTATCTTTATTTTATTTCCTTTTTCCCCTCAGAGTTGATGTGCAAGCATCTATACATTTATACATCGGGAGGAAACGAATTGCTTTCATTTCCACCATTTCCACTCTCATATTTATTAGCTACCTCATTTGGCCCCTTTTCTTCTTTCTAAGATATTAAGTACCGAAGAGTCGTTGCTGCATTATCACTAAGATTTATACTTGAGGATTCCCATCAAAAGTCGCATATATTACTTTAACTTGCCTCAGTGATAGAGGACGAGAGGTAATGAAAACATAAACTGGTATAAATATATAGATTTAAAATATACTTATAAATAACGTTTTCCAAGCAGGTAAATAGTTTTGCTCAAATCACAAAAAGTTTAATATGTTCTACACAATCTACCGAATACAATCATATAATCAAAATATAATCTTTGCATTTGACTTTCAAGATTCATTTAAATTTGTTATTGGTAGCCTTCGAAGAAATATTATCAGCGATTTAAATTTTAAATCACGCCGTTACCTTTTCTTGTAATACTCTAATATTTGATACCACTTTGACAAGGACAATTGAAGTGCATGCTCATCAATTTAAGATGCATGATCCTGACGATATATGTAAAATGCTTTATGCAGATAAAAGTTGCCTTCTTTTCTATCCATTTAAAAATATATCTATAGCCTTATTGTATGTATTCACGACATTTCGGTATAATATGGTACTTAAGTGGATTTCTATCTCCTACGGGTTTGTCGGCTTCAATTTTTCAATGATTCTGAGAGACGGAAGAAGAAGAAGCCCTGATAGTGAACATGTGAAGCGCCGTCAATCCCTTTCCATCATTGCATTTCAAGCGATATACCTAAGTAGGTATCTGTTTAGTACACCCTGCATTTTATGAACAAACCTACATATATACATTACCCGATCCACTAGTTCTACCAATAGCATCCCCGCGCATGCATACAAGCAGATTGTAGAAAATTCTAGTAAGACCCTTGATTCCTTCTTTTTCTTCTTTTTCTTTCATCTATCCATCTCTGTGAAGAGAGAGAGAGCAAAGCTTAGCTCTATTTATTCGATGGCAGTGATTGATTAGTGTTCATTGCATAAATTTAATGCTGGATACATTTTTCACTGCCTTTTAAGAAAAAGCATAGATACATATTGAGTTCCGTTTCCTTCCATCCTTTTAGTTTTCCAGGCTTTCCCTCCATTTTCTATGTTATGCATAGCGCAGCATCCGGCAAAAAAACTGAACGAACCCTTACAATAAGTCCGTGAACGGATTCCACTGTAAGCACTTGAATACAGATGGCAAAATTTCTTTCATGGAATGCATAATATTATATATCAATCTTACATTCCGGTGAAATTTTATTATTATCATCACCATCGTCATCATCAAAACGCAGATGCTTTTATTGATGTTTTATATGTGTTCTTCATAGAAATATCATTTCATCACTTAATATTATTATACGATTCTCATTCTTTACCCCAGTAGCTGTTACATAATATATCCAGCTATTGTTTTGGTGAAAGCCAAAGGCAACAATCGTAATCGACAGGTAAAGCAAACAAAAAGCCAACATTGCAATTGATTAGGTTTTTTATCTGAGCACGTCAAATTCAGATTTTAACTGTGTAGAAACTTTCTCCCAAAGAACAATGCTGTAGCTTATAGTGTAAGCATAACATGTACATTTATTTCTGCTGATAGAATAGTTTTAAATTTGAAAAGTAAAGTTTGCAAAGGAAAATTAGTTTTGTAAGATATTATTTGATTTGAGTCGAAGGCAACAGCCAAAAGTTTCTTGGGAAGTATTTTTTTAGGATATTACATTTATTCACAGCTGGCAAGAATGACGGTCTTAAATTTGATTTGTAGTTTATACTTTATTCTAACTGAAATAAGTAAAGAAAATGTTTTGGATTATTGGTTGTGTAGAGGAGAGCAGGCGTATCAGTCTCTGTCATTCAAACTAGTTTTTAGTTTGGACGCTACTAAGTTGCTCACTTGTTTTATACTTTAACCCTTCATTCATTCGTATCAGGTTCTTTTTTGAACGAATTCAAGGTATAAAAGTTTAAGTGTGGATGATGACGATAAAGAGAGAAAGTCGATTGTTTCTAGGTAACACTATCTCACTAGGACTTCTATTCAGGGCGAGGACGGTTCCTTTCAAAAGAATTTTTTGCTGAAAATCACGAACAAGAGATTATCCTGCCGTCAAAACTCTAGCACGTTGTTTTTTAACTTTGATTTATTGCTCTATATTCACCCATTTCACACAAATGACAAAAGAAGAGTGACTATGCTCGCTCCCGAATCATGTCATGCGGAACCAATCACTAAGTACTATCAGAAATATAAGAGAGATTTTTCCATTTATCATAATTCTTTTAAAAGGAAAAATGATAAGAGAAATTTCATGGGATTTACGGAAAGGACAAAAGGATATGGATCATTTTATCAATCAGGTCACACAACTTTTGTTTGTGATATGGTGTGACATTCATACATATGTGCATACGTATCTTGTAGATACCATGCATAGATAAATATTACTTCAATGAAGAAAGAAATTACTAGAGAAAAACTATTCTCAATCCCAATAGTTGGTACATTACTTTTATGGTTGTCATTTCAAAAACCTATGAACCGAGTACATTGGAAATAAAATCCCACAAATGATATTTAAGAAATATTTGCAATTTATATACATAGTGGATGTATGTATTCATTGAGTAGTGTTATAGTTATACGATAACTCAATTGACATGAAATTCGAGTTTAACTTCAACAAGATTTCTACGTTTGATGTAACAATTTTTCAATAACAACAATCAGTTTTTATTTTTCTGTAATAATAATAATAGTGTTTTCTATTTGAATCTATTTTTTCATGGATTTTTTTTCCTAGAATTAAGTTACATGTCAGATATCAAAAAATTCTTAATCTTTATTTAAATTTCGTCTAGCTTAATAACTACATCAATAGAAACGTTTTTGAAGCCCGTCAATGGCTGCATTTTTTTGATTTTTTTATGTTCTAAATTTTTTCTACTAATGAAAAGAAAACATGGTGGGTTCGCAGTCCGCCGTATTACTTTTAATATAGCCATGTCTGATCTCCCAAAATGTTACTTCACTTTCACTCTTTTGCTATTCTTTGTGTCAATGTTCATTGCGGGAACTACTGTGAGATCTGAACTTGCACGCAAAGCTCGTCTTTCCGGACATTTTCTTTTTCCAACTTTCGACCAGTACTTGTCACAATGACTACAATGTTACATTTAACAACAAAATCATTCTGAACTACAAAGTAAACACATTCATAAGTTGTACGTCCAGAACATATCTAAAGCACATGGTTCATTATACAGATACCGACACGCACCAACGACACGTACGTATTCAGTGTAAATATATCTTCGTTTTTTATTCAACTAAATTATGCTTTATGAGGAGCTAAGGAAAAATGTTGATCCCCTTTTGACACTTGCAGGGTTAAAGATTTCAAGTACCAGAGCAACAAAAGATGAGATGGTCGTCTCTTCTCGAGATATGCTTTCATTGCCGCTGAACACCACTGTAGCTTGTCGTAAATATGGATTACTTCCCAGTCGTAAATGACTTTTACTTGGTATTGCTATTGTCATGTAAAACACCATATATTTATAATGATAATAAACAACAGGCTATTGAAATTGAGAGCTCGAGCTCTCTGGTGTAAATAAAAATTTATTGCGTGCAGTCTTTTCATCTCTTCTCCTTTTCTTTGCAGGGGAAAAAATTGATTGTATTCTTGTATTTGTCACCAGGCTAGTCTTTACTTCCAAAGCAAGTCGCATTTTAATCAAGTACATTTTGGCAAAGTAACAACAGAGGGTATATGCTCAAATTTGTAGCCAGAAGATTCAGCACTCCCTTCTTTTATTCATTCTGTTTAGTCTTAGTAATAATAATATTGATGGTGCACCAGTTGCGAGTTTTGCAAGAACGATGAAGGGAAAGTATTGAAACAGTCAGAATTGTTATGTCACTTCAACTGGGTCTGTGTGCCTGTTGTACTTTATTAAGGTCGCACTCAAGTTGCTGCTCTGAGAAAAGTAGTATAGTATATTTTTTTGTGTCGTTCAGTATTATTGGCATGCATGCATTGAGTCACCGCTTTATAGGTCCCTTATGCATGTGTATTACAGTAATTTTTCTAGCTGCAGAAGAGAAAGGACTGGAAAGACAAGAGCTGTAATTTCTTTTTTAAGGTCCTTTGAAATTCCATTACAATGTGTCAGATAACTTGGCTTCTTTGGCATGAAAGAGAGAAGAGATAAACGAATGTACTCTTGCTTTGTTTTGACTATTGCTTTTAAAGCTAACTCACCAGAAATCAGGAACAAAGAGAGTGAATATCTTCTCTTCTAAAGACATTACCCGAAATACTGAGTATTATTTTCGTGCCGTGTGTCAGACAACCAATAAAATAATCTTATTTCTTACCCCCATTTCGTACTTATTCTTATGCCCATTTTTTACACGGCTTCATAACTGTATTAAGTCAGTAAGAACTAAGAACGAAGACCTAGAAAAAAATATACTCTTAAAACTGAAATCCTTTCATTTCCCCGGACTTTAATCCTAAATCGTTCATGGCTAGAATGCTACCGTCACATAAAATGCTACCTTTTTATAGACAAAAAGCTTCCAGAGTGCTGTGTGTTGAGGGAACAAAAACGACGAAGGGATAATAAAGAAGGGCAAATATTCATGAAGTAGGAAGAAGCAGACGAAGAACAAGAACTTGTAGTAGCAGCCAAACGAGAAACTTTTCTCATATCTATCTTTCCCATTCGTCTTTCTCTTTCTTGTCTTAGTGGAGGGAGGAGTACGTACCGTACACACATACACGAAATTGGATAGAGTTACCAACAAATGAAGGGAAAAGGCGTAGAGTCGTGGCTGACAACATAATGCATGATAAAAACATTATATATATGTGCCCCTTATGTATGTATGCATATGCTAGTTTTATATATTAGTTAATACGTATTTTTGGTCGCAACTTTTTTTCCTAGTTTGATTTGCTCTTGGATCTTTTAGATAGTTTGATGATGACAACAACGAGGGAAATTCTTGCCTGGTCGACCGACAACTGGCTGGCAAACGTTTTTTCTCTGATTCTACTTTGTAATTACACACGTAAAACTTTACTCGACGAAAGAGGGGAATAGGTTTGTTCACGAAAATTTAGCACAAGGAAAATGAGGTTAGAAAAGTATTGCATGGCTCATTCAAGTACAATTAATAAATCCCCTGAAACTGCTTAGCTCTCGTAATCTCCTTCACTGTTTTTCTGCTTGTTTCATCATCACTCAGATGACAACTATCGTACCATCACCAACTCATTTACGGTGGGGGCACAACGGCGGCACTAGTAAATACATATGTAGTACGATGTTTATGTGTGTGAGATAACTTATAGTCCATAGAGTACTTGAATACATTTTACCAAATGAAATTTTTCTAGCTGCATGATTTCGTATGTATGTGCGAATATTCTCAAAGGAGTTTTCGCCTTTTCTAGAAAAAAGTCAAACAAAATAAGAAAACGAATATATAGAATAACCACAAAAGATGATGTGGAGATTGGAGATAAACTGATGAGTTTTAGGGCTATAACAGAACATTAGGTATATACATAACTTCGATAGATCCGCTTAAAGCTTTTCGAGGATAAATGCAATGTGTACAGACCAGCGCATCTGCAAATTCCCCAGTGTTATGGTATTCAGTCTATGTAGTTTGCTCTTTCATTCATAA
>JAQFZH010001503.1:0-20893 GCA_034695485.1 Entomobrya nivalis
GTTAATTCTCAGGAACAATCTTACATGGATCCGCAATTCCAGGGGGAATTTGTTAATTCTCAGGAACAATCTTACATGGATCCCCAATTCCAGGGGGAAATATTTAATTCGCAGCAACAACAACAGAGCATGGATCCCCCGTTCCAGGAGGAATTATTTAATTCGCAACAACAACCGAACGTGGATCCGCAGTTCCAGGGTGAATTCGTTAATTCTCAGCAACAACCCAACATGGATCCGCAGTTCCAGGGGGAATTCGTTAATTCTCAACAACAACCAAGTATGTCATCACCACTTCCAAATCAAGTTAATTCGCAGCCAAAAATAGGAATGTCATCGGAACCCCAGAGTCAACCTAATTATCAGCAACAACTGAATAAGTCTCCGCAACTGCAGACTCGGGATAATTATCAGCAACAACCAGGTATGGCGTCACGTCCTACAAATCAGGTTAATTCTCAGCCAAAAGTTGGTATGTCATCAGGACCACAGAGTCGACCTAATTATCCGCAACAATCAAGTATGTCTTCACAACTGCAGAGGCAAGCTAATTCTCAGCAACAACCAAGCTGGTCATCACGACCCGATGAGAGTCTAGTTAGCTGTGAGCCAGGATCAAGCATGTCATCATGGCCCCAGAGTCAAACTTATTACCAGCAACAGCAGAGGCAAGCTAATCCTCAGCAACAATTAAACAAGGCATCGCAGCTCCAGGCTCGAGACGATTCTCGACAACAAGCTAGGATGGCGTCGCAGTACCAAAATCGAGTTGACTCGCAGCAACAACCAATTATGGCATATCAACCTAATTCTAAACAAAAACAAAGTACGGGGTCACAATTCCAGAGTGGAGTCAATTCTCAGCAACAGACAAGCATGCCATCGCTACCTCAGAGTCAAATTGATTCTCTGCAACTATCGAGTATGTCGTCTTCGCAGCGGCCGACTCAATTTGATTCGAAACAACAATCGTATCCACCTCAATCTCGTTTTAATGATCCGCAAGTGCGTAGAAACCCGGAACCTTCTCATCCGCAAGGGCATACTTGTTGTATCCCTCCTCCCCGAAAGGGATGCTGCTCACCTTCACCTCCTTGTCGCCCAAAGCGGAGGATTAAAAAGTCCCCATGCCGGAAAAAAAGTAAGAGCAAACGGTCAAAACCCTTGCCTCCTGGATTTATCCCTTGTATGTGTCCCAAAAAAGTACTACTTCCAAAAAGCATTCAATGTCAGGGTACATCATTGCCAAAGAAAAATGGATGTTGTGCCAAAACGGGGCAATATGGAACTGGAGGCATGGGCTGTTGTGGTGGTGGGGGGTATCAAGGTAGACGAGGTGTTGCTGGAATGGCCGGTGTACCATTCTCAGGACCACATCCAGGAATGCATCAATATCTAATGTCAGGATGTCGTGGGGGTGCGCTTCCCCGACCACCTCACCAATGTTCTGGTCAAATGCAAACTAGTATGATGCAGCCATATTCGGTTCAGAACAGCGGTAAATCGCGGGGAACAGACAGTTGTCAACCATCTTTAGGATCACAGACTCAACAATTGAACCAGCCACCGCAACGACTAGCAAAGCCTTTTGGTCAGGATAATTCCCAAATGTCACAAAGCAAAGAGTCGTCGTCGCTTCAGACTAGAGTAGATTCTCAGCAACAACCATTTATGTCGCCACGACTTCCGAATCAAGTTAATTCCCAGCAAAAATTAGGTACGTCATCATCTACGACTCGAATTAATCCTCAGAAACAACAAAATATGGCGTCACAACCCCAGAGTCAAGCAAATTCTCAGCAACAATCAAGTATGTCTTCACAACCCCCGAGTCAAGCAAATTCTCAGCAGCAACCAGACATGATGTCACAACCTCCTTACTCGGAAGCTCAAACTTCAGGTCAATATGATAGCCAAACGGAGAATTCACAACTACCGCCTCCAAACGGCTCTCAAAGATACGCCCCTAATCAGACAGTTAATGGTACAGTAAGGGTACCCTCCAATCCGCAACAGCAAGGAGGAAGTTCTCAACAGCAATCACAGCAGCAATCTGAAAATACAACCAGCAGTGCCTACCCCTACATGTGCGAAATAAGGTACCATGAACCTATTCATGGTTCCATTTATGGAAGGGTAGTTACAAGAACGCAACCTTGCCGTCTAGTAGACCCAGATAATGGACTTCCACCTGGACGTAATCCAGACTGCCCCGTGCTAATGGAAACGGCGTTTTTCAACCCAAGCTGTACGCAAATTTTTAAAAGCTAATTTATTAATGCATAATGTTCTTACTTGGCAATGCGATTTTGTGACTGACTTATGTATTTTTCATTTTTCCAGGTCCACAAAAAAACCCACAACAACAACAACAACGCAAACCACATAAAGAAAGAAAAAAAGATAAAAACGCAGACGCATGTTGAATAAACAAAATTACACAGTGAAACTAAAAACAGTCGTTTCCTTTTTATCACATAAATCCATATAAAACTTTTATTTTATATTCATTTGAATTAACCATGTTATATTATAACAACTAACAAAGTTTATAGCACCTTCAAATTTCATTAGATTATTGAACACAAAACAAGGTGCAGCTATATATTGACAGTCTCAGTTTCATGCTGTTTATAATTCTAAATCTAATTTCTAGGAACTAAAGCTGTCGATATTACTTTGCATATTGCATTTTGACTATTTACTCAAATAGATAGTTAATATAATACTCTTAGATGTTCATGTCCAAATAAGTAACAATTAGAAGTCTCAGCTTCCACCACATTCCTTCATTAATCGTCGTTTCTACCTGATTACTTTATAAAAGTTCATTTTAACGTGAAAAGTTACACAAAAATATCCGTAAATACTAACAAAATACGTAGACACGATATCATAACTATAAGTTCAACTAATGAGATTCAGTCTTAACTCTCAAATTAAATCCGGTGAGCCAGCATCAAGCCCTCGTGACTTCTTTCACTCAGTCGAATAATACACTCAACCACATTTATGGTGCGCAACATATCCTGGCACAGAATTAAACTGTTATATCTAACAAGGAACTCAGATGGCATAAAATCTGCAACAAAAAAATCCACACATCAGTCAAAACTATCGATTTAATACTTTGGTTCGATTAAAACTACAAAACAAGTATTCACCTACCTAAAAGTAATTTCATTGGAACCAGCTGCAAACAAGGGTAATTGTGGTCAGGATCATTGAGCACCTTCAAAATATCGGCTATGCACCGAAACATGTTCTTATCATGAGGTTGTGATAGTCCCTTGAATTTATGCAGCATTATGCCAACCACATTTTTGCTCGGATCTCCATAAATGATTATCTAAAAGTGAAAACGAAACCAAACTTACATATCTAATCAAACTCAATACCATGTTCATTTTCACAGCTTTGACGACATATCTTATAAACTTTACCTTTTCGAAAACGGATGCTAGACAAAAGATAAATCCGGTTTGAAGTCTAGTTAACATTGGAAACCTGCAAAGAAACATGGACCGGTCCTTTCCCATATCTTGCACCGCATTAAACAATCTCTGTAAATCATCCTTTTGATGTTCGAAATCAGTTTTTGTCACGTACTCCCAAGTCAGTTTTGTAAAACAAAGTACCTCCAAGTTCTTCAATTCCTACAATAATTCCAAAATACATCAATCATGCTTCATTACTCATTTTATCATCTAATTAAAATCACAAAATTTAAAACCATAACTTTAAACTTACAAAATCACAAGATTTTGTCATTGATTCATAAATACGTTTGGTGACGTGTCCACTGCAAACATTATCCATGTTTCCCAGTCCTTGGGCTTGAAGCTCAGTCATATAATGTCCAACAATTTCACGTACTTCTTCTCTAGTCCCAAGCAATTTACCAAAGCAAAAGCGAGAACAACGAATGTTTGCATATGGACGTTCAAATTTTATTGGTCCTACTTTGTAGATACTCTACAATTAAACCAAAATAATTCCATTTCAATAAAAGTACTTTAAGACATAAAACAAGTACATATACAATTGTTCAATGATAACTCACCCCATAAACAACCTGATTTTGAGCACCTCGCCAGGTATCATGCTGCATTAGTTCTGATTTAAATGCAAGCAGTTTCTGGGTATCGGTTGCACTCTGACGATAAACCTTATCTGCAAAACAGCCCTGCTCAGCCTTAATATCCAAATGACTTGCCCTGGACATTCTGAACTGTAGAGAATAAGAAGATGCACACATTTCAAAATTCTCTTCTCCGTTCAATTAACAAACCTACGTACATATATCGTGTCACTTACATCGTCAACATCTCCATTAAATAGCCTATGCTTGGAAGTCAACGGCTTTATTTGACTCCATTCGATCCATTCCTCGGCAGCTTCCTTTCTGAACGGTTTCATGACACTGTACATGCGTGTGTCACATGGAAAAGTGCTAAAGTTCCTTCTGATGACTTTCATTTGATAATTACAAAAGAACCGAGCGGATTCGATAATGCGATCAATAAAAACTTGGGGGATTGCTTCCAGGGGTAGGAGGAGTTTTCCTTGTTCCAAAAGCTTGCCATATTTTTCTACAATTACACGTAAAGAAAAGAAAACAGTTTTCCATAAGCCTTCACAAAACGAGATTTAAGATAAAAATGAATTACAATAATTTACTATCTTTCGACATACCTAAGTTCGGAAGCAGCTTTTCCCGTAATACAGAATCCACAGGTTTTGTTCCCAAATACTCCAAGCAAATCACATACACTTCAGAATTTCCTTCCTTACTTGTTGCTGGCTTAAAAAGATGCACCTCTTTAAATACGCACGAGAGAAGGTAAAGGTGACAAATGGTTGTTGCTTCTAAAAACGTGAAGATTTTCAAGACAAAGGCTCCACCCTTCTGTAGAATTGTCATTGCAGTTAAAATTTCGGCAAACTGAAGATGTGACACCATTGCTTCTTGCTCTCCGGGATTTGTCTGACAGTCGATACTTCCATCAGCAGTCACCAAATACACTTGACTTTCCTTAATTCCAGACTTTGCTTCTCGAACCTTGTCCAGTTTAGTAATTTTCATTTTAATAAGATTATTTAAGTTTTCGTGAGAGAGAACATTCCCAGTATTGTCTTCAAGAAAAGTCCAGTTCTCCATCGACTTTAGGATGAGTCGGTCATCGTTGATCATCTTCCCAACATCATTGCTTTCATGATAAGGGTTCAATGTGGTAGCGAGCCAGTTCCACTGCATGTATAAAAATAAATTGATTAAAAAATCATTTATAGTGACAGTAAAATAAAAACGTACATTAATCTTTCTATATTTATATTTTCATATTATTATTAACTTACGTCAATGTCAGTGTAACTAATTTTTAAGAAGTGATTCAAAGCTGAGATGAATGCGCCTGGGGCTTCACATAGATGAACAGTATCAAATGCTGCCTTGTCACCTGCCTTTTGTCGCTCCTTACTTTCAAAAATATCGTCAATCTCCTTCAACACCTTATTAGGAACTACGTCGTACGAACAAAGTATCTCGAACATTTTACCCCAAGCTTGACTAGAAAATTCCGGATTGAAATATCTTTTCACATAGCTCATGACTGAGTGGGCTATGTTCATTTGTTTCGTGTGAGAATGCCACGGGTCAAGTGGCAACCGGTCAAGTGACGACTTCACCTTATTCAACTCCTCTTTAAGGGCGCACAGCTCTGGAATCTGCCACAAGTAAGGACGCATCACAACACTTGGATCCGATGGGAAACTGAAGTCAGTCACTTTATCATCCTTTGCTTTCAGAACGCACTTCTTCTCCCACATTTCCTGAAGCAAAAGCTCAGGCTTTATCCAATGTGGATTTCGTGGAAAGTCTGGAGATTTACCGATTTTTCCTTTGCGGGGACCTTTGGGCGTAGAAATTTCATCTTGTTCCAACTCAAATATAGTTCCCGCAATATCCTCCTTGTCAACTTCCGGCTCGGGCTTGACTACAACTGGTGCATTACTAATGGGTTCACTTGTCCTCTCAACTGGCACTGACACATTGATTTCTTCATGTTTACCCTCCGGAGGGGATGGGGTTTCACTTGCACTGTTCACAGTTGTCTGCGCTTGTGTAATACGCTTTACCTTCAAGTGATCCAAAGCCACTCGGCATTTAACCTTTAACGCCTTTCCCACCATAGCTGTGTGATGTGAATTCCAGGAAATCAGTCAAGAAACCAAGTTAATGTTGTGCTGCCCAATCTGACAAACAAAACGGAAATAGAAAAAAATATCATTAGTTGCTATTAAAATACCTTACAATCACAAGTTTAAGTTATGTCATGTCATGCACACAAAAATTCTCAACTTGTCACTGCACTTCAAAAACTTACTGTAAGTCAACTTCCGGTGTCCTAAGCTGTTGGACTAAAACAGTTAATGCTGCACAATAACCAGCAAAACAAGGACAGGGCGGCCGGTCACTCAAACTAATGGACAATTTTTGATTCAAAAAACGTCCAAGACCAATTCACAATTTGCATAGCACACGCTTTTTGGTGATTGACTTTCCACTTTCACCTTGTTGAAAAGGTGAATGTAATTCAACATGAATACATGTGACATGAAAATCCTTCATCAAAATGCAATCATCTCCAATCTCACAACTTCATACTTTTGACTTTACTTCACATTCAAGAAACTCAACATAAAGTATTACAGACTCAGTCGTTCAAGCTGATCAACAGAGCAGCTCAATTTTGGCGCACTTAAATCACCCCTAAAGCCTGATTGGCTGCACAGGAGATCATTGGCACTTTCCTTGGAACGCTCAAATTCTTCCCCATGCCGCATCTAAATGTATTGCAGCCTGTCTTTTGGTTCTGCTCTGTGCTCTCTTTTCACAGTGCACTGGTATGGCTATTCGGCTAGGCCTTTCTTGACAAAAAAAAACATCCATTCTTCGGAAGGAGGAATTTAATTAAGTTTTGTTAACTAATTTAATTGCAAGAAAGGAGGTCTCTCAGGTAAGTCTTCTTGATTTAATTGTTACTCTGTTTAATTTTAATTTTGAAAGAGTGTGTTTTTTTAGGGTTTTATGTTTGTTTTTAGTAACTTCATTTTGTAGATGACTGCAAGTCAAGTCAGCAGCAGTATTGTTAGTTAGTTTACCGCGTTGGAAAGTTGCATTAAAGTTTTGGTTGTTTTGAAAGCAGTTAGTAGTTGCAATTGAACATGTATAAAAGGTTTACTTGTTTAATTAGTTTTTTAATTGACAATTTTTGAGGTAGTTCAGTTACTCTATTTTTTGATTTGTGTTTTGTTTGAGTATAATGTAGCTAGTATTTCTCTGTATTTATCAGTTTTGAGCTTTTTAATGTTATCAAATTAACCAAGAACCTTATCAGGTGGTTATTGTTTTGAAGGGATATTAGACTTCATTCTGAGCTTGAATATTTTTCCGTTCGTGGTGCATTCTCAGTGGTAACCCGGCATGGCAGTCAGTTTCAGTTTGTGTGATAATGAGGGGCTGATGGTCAAATGGGGGTACCGGTACTTTTAGGAGTTTCTTTTAATTGATTCTGGATAAATTACGTGTGTTTGTGTGAGAGCATGTTTGATTTTTGATTGATTGAAGTTTTTTTTTTGAAATGGTGTTGATTTTCTTGTGTGATGAATACGTTATCGGTGTGAAGCTTGGGAGAAGTTTTAACTTCACCCATCTGTTCATGATGGTTTACTCTTACCTAAACTGAAAGAAAATTTAATTAACACCACAATGCTGGTGAATAGATTTGAAGTGTTTGGAATTGTTAACTAAAGATGGTTTTTTTTTTTTTTTGTATATTTTTCAGACCAAAAAAGACTAATCCAAAATGGTTCGTATGGACGCATTGGCAGATGCCCTAAAATCCATTAATAATGCAGAAAAGCGTGGTAAACGTCAGGTTTTGATCAGACCCTGCTCTAAGGTCATCGTCAAATTCCTTACCGTCATGATGAAGCATGGTAAGCAAATTATTTAGTTGATTTTCAGTATTGATTTGATTGAGTTTATATTACTCGTTTATGATGATAAACTTCGAAGGGAGGCCAGTAGTTGAAAACTTCTGTGTCGTTGAATTCTTTGCCAAAAGGATACTGACATTTATGCAGTATACATCAAATTGTATTTTCTGTTATGATTTGAAAATTTCATATGAGGTATTCTTTATTTTTAATGCAGGTTATATCGGTGAATTTGAAATCGTAGATGACCACAGGGCAGGAAAGATCGTCGTAAATCTTACAGGTCGTCTCAATAAATGCGGCGTCATTTCACCTAGATTCGACGTTTGCATTCCAGATATTGAGCGATGGACGAACAGACTTTTACCATCCCGTCAGTTTGGGTGAGTAAATTATTTCTATGACTTGACTGAATGTAAAACATGAAGTTCTAGAAATTTCAGTGATGAGAAAATTGCTTTGAGGCGTTTAATTAGAATAATTTTTTGTCGTTGATTTTTGCCAAAAGGATACTGAAGAAATTTTTATAACTATTCAGTGTTTCTTGATACATTGAATGTTTTTTGAACGTTTGCAAATATCCAACTCTTTTTTTTTGTTCTACAGATATGTGGTATTAACGACCTCCGGAGGGATCATGGACCACGAGGAAGCCAGGAGGAAACATCTGGGAGGCAAAATCCTCGGATTTTTCTTCTAAAGAAAATGTTTTATCACAGCCAATTTGCTATAAAAATAAAATTTTGAAATACAAACATCTTTCAATTTTGTTTTTCTTTGAAATACCTATTTGTAATATTCAAGTTACTCCCATTTCTCATCATTATGGTTTTTATTGCAATTTTGTAAAATTTTGCACATGACAAAACATTGCTCAATCCCATTTTCATTAGAAATCACAGGCCTGTGAGTTTTAATTAGCATTTTTCTAGACGCAATTAAACTCGTTCGTTATGCAGCTTGGCAAGTACGTCGTATGTGTGAATATGCATGATATTCGTTTCGTGGTGTCAATTCAATTTTTTGAAAATGTTGATTGCATAGCGCATATTAATTTGAAGATATTTTTTTTAAACATTGAACACGTCACAGCTTTTAAGTTACAAAATATCATGTACCACTGCACCTTCTCTCCGTTCTCATATACAATCAAGCATTTAAAAAATATTTTGCGTTGATTAACGTTAAGCGTAGCGTAACGCGTGTGTAACCTCAACCTCTGATTCAGAATACAATTTAGATGCATGATACTCAAAAACGGCTTGCATTATTGGTGCCGGTGCATCCTACTACGCAGGTATCTTTAGAGGAAGCGAGGTTGACGAAAGTATCAGACCGCGACACGACAGCCAGCAGCGTTTTCATACATCAAGAAATGCAAGTAGAGGAGCAACAATGAACAAAAACTTTATTATCGGTAGGCACTTGGCTTGGCACTGGCACAACATATACCTTGCATACATTCTTGAACTGCTAATAAACCAAAGATTTCGTCATTTGCGAAGGGAAAACTGTGGGTAAGAATCACAGGCTAATCAAACAGCAAAACCTGTTGTGTTTACTACCTGCATCAGAGGAAGGAATGAAAATATGAAATATTTTGTTAAGATTCTCAACTCAAAACGCAATTTAACTTGATGCGATACATCTGTAGCATGTAAAGTATACATGTATCGAAATTCTCAAAACTCAGTTTTAAAACAGTTTTTCCACCTGGCACTGCACTACCTACTTTCTAAAAGAGAAGTAGTAGTTTTCCGCTAATCAACACTAATAATCATTTATATGTTCTCTGGATAACATACATAATACTTTATTTATAATTGTCCCGTAGAATCTGCTGGAATAGTATAGGCTGCATATATCCTGTAATAAGAGCAAGAGAACTCACCTCACTTACCTTTTCGTCCGTCTTAACCCCTTTTTAATATAGAATGTAGATCGAACAAGTTAATTTCTCACGCTATGTGATTATGTGATCAAAGACTCATTTTTTCTCGAAAGGGACCTAACATACATATTATTATGTAATAGCCAGAGCAGCATTCCATATTATTCATTTGACTAGACGCATGTCTGTCTCGTGAACATTAGTTGCCTTCAAGTTGAGCTGGAATCACACATCTGAATTTTATTTCCTCGTTAACTGTTGCTTGTCAAGCATATAAATCATAAAAATGGCGACAACCGCTGGTCTCCAAATGCTCTTTCAAAGGAAACGGGACGATGGAGTTCAAAAAATTTATAAACATTGGAGTAAATCAACAAATTGTGAAATGAAATTCTCCATTTTCATCCCCGATTCCCCACGACCCTCGGAAAAGTTCCATGCGCTCATGTTCCTCGCAGGAGCGTACTGCAACGAACAAGATTTTCTTAACAGGAGCAATTTTCATGAGCATGCAAGTGAATTCAAGTTTGTTGTTGTGTGCCCTGATACTGGTCCAAGTGAGTTTTTTTTTGGAGAACATCTCACAAAAAAACCTACCTAGGTAGGTACCTAATTATCGAAAATGACTCAATCTCATTTCTTTATCAATACAGAGGTGGACGTACCTGGGGATAAGGACTCCCGTTGGTTGGGGCAAACCGCTAGTTGGTACATTGATGCCGTAAAGGAACCCTGGAGCAAGCACTATCAAATGTACTCTTATGTTTCAAAGGAATTACCCGAGTTGGTTATCAAACATTTTCCAGTGAGACCCAAGTTTGGAATATGTGGTCACAGGTATTTGCACAGGCATAATATTCTCGCACTCATACTGGCAATAAGTTAGTGCATTTAAATAAATGAGATTTGTCCCTGTTCCAGTATGGGTGGAAGCGGTGCTGCTATAATTGGTCTCAGGAATCCCGAAAGATTCCAATCCATTTCTCTATTCGCCCCAAATTGCAATCCGATTTCTTGGGGAGCCGATCACGTTTTCGCACCGCTTTTGGGAAACGACACGAAGGACACATTATGGATTCTTTATGATTCGTCAGAATTCGTGAAACGATATGATGGTCCATTTCGTAATATTTTGGTTGATCAGGTATAATGCTAAATGCAACGACTACTAAACACGCCAAATAAATTAAATGTTTAATTTTCGAGTTTTTTTATGAAGTGCATTTCATTTTTTTATTAGGGAACTGAGGATGAATACTATAAACGCACTAAAACTCTCAATCCCGAAAGGTTGGTTGAAGGAGCAGCTGCAAACCCACTGGGAGCAAAAGTGATCAAAGTTAACCTACGCTTTCATCAAGGCTTAGGTCACTCTTATGATTTTGTGGAAAAGTTTTGGCGCTCGCATTTCCAGCATCATTCTCAACAGTTGGAACTTTCGTCATTGTTCTGAAACCTTAAAATGCGTGTGAGTATGCATCCATGCATAGTGTAAAAATGTTGCTTATCCGTTTCGGAATAATTTTAGTTATTCAAATCAAATCTATACCTAGCTTTAAATTTTTAAGTTTAAGTTTAAATATAGTTCTCTTTATTCTTGCACTGCTCATCCCTTTTACTGAAATTTTGACTATTGAATAAACATTAGCTTTGCACACATATTTTTACCTATTTATCTACCACTCTGAAAATATTATATTTTATCCAGTCTGAGATTTGTCTGATTTTCCACCAGTAAGTTGAACAACTTCCTTGTACATTTTCTTGAACGATTTAACAAAAAAATCGAATTCGGGACAAAGTGTGACATTGTCACTCCAGCAGCAGAGCATCAATTCAAATCTGCAAAAATACATTCGGGTGCAAAATGAATTATACTACAAATATTATTGTCAATCATTTTCCCTACTTATAAATATTCTTACATTTCATGTGTTGCAAACTGTGGAATTTCAAGTCCATCTTCCTCCTCGTCGTCGTCATCATTATCCTCACGTCCATTTTGAATAAAATTCGCAATCCTTCCATTATCCGGGCACTGCTGCTCCCTCAAACTGAAAATTTCCCAAAGGACACATCCATACTCCCAAATGTCAGAAATTTTAGAGAACGACTCATAATGTGGAACAGATAGCCATTTGCTAGCCCCTTCTTCTGTCGCCAATATGTCATCCATCATAGGAGTGTATCCAATATTGCCAATTTTAATTTTAAACTTAGAGGTCACGTAAATGTTGGCAGTGGACAGGTTACCGTGAATCACTCTATTTTTGTGGAGAAAGTTCATTCCATCAGCAATTTGCGAGGACCATACAACCAAGTCTTTAAAAGTTATGGGGTATTCGGTCGCAATCTTCTCATCCTTTCCTGGTGTGTTGATAACAACTCCATCATTTTTCGCTGAAAATGTAATCGCGTTATCAGTGTCATTCGAGAGGAGAGCCTGTGTAGTATTTCCTGAGGTAGTAGCCTGTTCGGGTAACCGGTCAGTAGCATCGTTATTGGAATTCTTGAAAATATCCCGAAAGAATTTCCGGTTGAGATCAATAAAGTTGGCCAGGGTTCCATTTTCACAAAAGTCCAAGAAAACAAACGCTTGGCCTAAAATTACAATTTAATTTATCACTCATTTATAATTTGATGAACTAAGCCATAACTGAATCATAGTTAAAATTTACTTACGTTTGTGCAGCAATTTTGTGTATGCTCCTTTGAGATTTCTAATATATTCATGACTTTTTGGGAGACTGGCTAATATTTTCAGTTCTGTTAGCATGGACTCCAGCATATAATTTTCATCCCTTTCAGTCTTCCCAGTTTTAACTGCAACAGTTGACCATTCCATTGTGAGATCATTACGCATCATTCCAGCATACATTATGCCGAATGAGCCATTTTCTATTATTTTGGAAAAGTCTAAAAAATAAAGCAAAGTAAAATGTTTTCAAAATCAGTCAATGCCAAAAACAATGAAATAAATTAAATGCATATCAAACCCTATATTTTGGCTTCTTACCAACGTTGAAGTGTTGACTAGATGTCTCCAACTTGTCATCATAAGGTTCATAGTTTGTCCAGTTATTAACCGCATTCAAAATCTGACTTCTTGCCGAGCAAGTTGAGGGGGTCGACGTCCCAGCACTTCTATTTATTGAACGATGTTGAAAATCAGGAGAGCTTGATCCACGAATCACAGGTTTGTATCCTTCCCTACTCTCAGTGCCATTTTCCTCCACAGTAATTTCAACGCTTTTCATACAGCTTGTAACACCAACGCCGCCACTGCTTAGTAATAGTGAATGATTGCCAATATGAATATCGTGTGTGATGATAGCAGAGGGACATGGTGATGGTGGAGGTGGTGTCAGCCCTGTTTTAAATTTCTTTATAATTTCGAAATCTTGTGGAGGAAGTTTCTCGTACAATTTATCTTGACGCTTTTGATCAACCCACATAAATCCTCTTACGACGAGAATGGAAACAAGTAAGAAAACAGTGGCGAGGACACATCGGACCATTTTCATAAAAGTTGACGAATTCGCTATAAATATGCAAAACAAATCATTTTAAATGTCTAAAATATTTTTAGTTAAAAATAAATCTTATCTATTTTGTTTACTTACCATTATGAATCAATTCCATTTCCCATGTCGTATTCCCAAATGCGTTCTCCGCCCTACAACGCAACTTTCCATAAAACGCATTATTCAATTTTGGAAGTTTCAAGTCAACCCATGTCTCAACCTCACTATCATTGGAATGTCCATGTCCATAATATCCATAACCATGCGTTAGACCACTGGACGCCACATAATGAGGAAAGCTTCCATCTTCAAGTTCCCAACTGACGTTTGGCTTTGGGACGCCTGTAGCCGCACATCTTATCACAAGTTCTGGTTGATACTCCATCACAACAATAACAGGTTTCTTCGAAATGGATTCGTTCTCATGACTTGCAACAATTAGATCCTCTTCCAAATCCTCAGTTCCGTTCTTATTGTCATTTTCATATTGTTGCAAACCATGAAGAACATTGTCAGGTAGCAAAATCACTGGAGTTGAACCGCCGACATTGTCAGTCTTTGTCTTATTATTATCACGATCAGGATACGTATTCAATTGATTATGGTCAGTCAGAGTGTTAAGCGAATGGACATCACCAACGTGCTGACCACCGATTCTATTATTGCTTTTCCCCCCTTCCCCACTACCATGTTCAATTACAGGTGCCCCTTCCACTCCCCCAGCCAAGTTAAGGATCCAGCCAGTGCAAATAAGCAAAATGGTGCGCACCAGCATTGACCTGGCACTTCCTGCCCAAAGAGCAGTTCTGCAGCGTTGCATTTTGCCATTCAAGTGAAAATACTGGGTATAATGAGAGCGTCGCCCTGACTGGCGATAATAATGCTGCAGTCGTCAGTCTTCCTTTACGTCTCAGCAGAGGCAACTGAGAAGCCAGTCGTGAAATTCTCGTATTTTTCTCCAGCTCGACTAATTATTTAAAATGCACAAAACAAAACTTTCCTCTGGAAATTTAAAGTTTAAAAACTTTAAACTTTGTATAGAATGTCTTCTATTCTTTTGAAACACACAAAAGACAATCTTCAACAAGTTCTAATATGTCTACAAAACAAGTGGAGGATATCTCTTTCTTTTTTAAATGTGAAATGTCGACCATGCAAATAGCATACACGTTATATAAGCCAACTGAACTGTGACTTTTACGGGTATGTTTTTTGTTTTGACTTGCACTCGTGCTTTTCCGATCACCTTTCAGAACGTACGGAAAATCCGCTCTGGACTCTTCCAACAAACTCCAGAAACTGCTCCGGCTTCCAAAAACTTTATACGCTATACGCTGTAAATTTAGCACTGTTACTTTGTTCACACAGTAAGACTGATATATACATTAGTATAGCTTTTCTAAATTCATTCCTCACAAGTTCAAGTTCACAATTTCAGGTACAAGTTGCACGTAAGTCTTTCACTTTGCTGTCTGTGTAGATAAAAAAGGAGCGAACCGATTTTCTCCAGTTGTCTTTTACGGAGAATGAATGAAACTTGCTACACACAACTTGCAAAGTCACAATGTGGTGCATGCAATATGCGATTCACGACCAAGACAACTTTGTTTTACAACACAGTAATGAGCACAATAGGTTTTTCCTTCTTCTTCTCGTTGGTAAGTTATGTGATAATTTTTACGTGAAACTCAAACAGGTTCAATGGAAGTTGACTCCGGATTCCAGACTCAGTCTAAATATTTATTCAGCACGTGTTCATCACTCACATATGCAATTACTTCTATTGCATTTATGTCTATGTCTACACATCCAACATCTACTTTTAGAATAATGGCTTCCACTCAACTAACCTTGAGAAGAAACCTGTAACTGACAAGACACAATGCAACGTTAATGACATAATTTTTATGTATGCAATATTGTTTTCAACTTGTCTTCTCTTATTTTCCAAATTTAACTAATTACAAAATTTAATATAATAACAAAATTAATTTACGAATTAGTTGGTCCCATCATTTTGAATTTTTCAAAAAATAAATAACTTTTTTTATCTAGATGCGATGATATCACAATTCAATTAGCAGCCTACATTGGTTTTTTAGTATAATGCATTCCGTTCCGAGTTATTATGTAAACGGTTAACTGAAAATAGTTAAAACTCAGCCTGCTCAGAGAAATAATATAACTTAGCAAAATAACACGACTACGCGTCCGTCAAGAGTGATTAAGAAAGAATGAACGTTGCAAGTTGCAAACGATGTGATCTGATGTGAAAATACATGCATAACGTTCAGAGTTCAGAATCTTATGCAAGGAGGAAAGATGTGATTTTTTTATGATGCAGTCGGAGCCAACGTGACATCATCCCAATACTCATTTTATCATCTCGGTTTTCCATGTAAAACATCATTACTTACTATATTCAACATTAGCATAACACATTGACGTGTGCCCCCGATGATTCACAGGTGCCAGCAATATGATGGTAGTATTTGGAAAGTGTAAATTTGTAAATGCGCATAACTAACATGTATTTTTATATTGCAATCGCCTAAGAAAACAGATGCATTAAGTCAACTGCCAAGATTTCAGTATACAAGGCATTCAAATCTATAGATAGACTAAGAGACCACCTACCTACAACGATAACGATGCAAGATGCAAAAAGTCTGAGAGAACAAAGAGAACTACAAAGACAAGATGCAAAAGGATGAAACTTGCATGCATTAAAAACTAGACTTTGAACAGATTTACGAGTTTATTTACTCACACAAGAAAGAAGGAAGATTAGCCAAATTTTCTGTCGCGAAGTTGACATTGGTGTGATGTCGAAGGATGACTGTGTTTTATTTGCATTTTAAATTCAAAAATTGTGTCTAGAACAGAAGTGAGAGTCAAGAGTATGCATAAATAGACGACAGAAGACGAGATGAAATCAATATTGAATATTATTGAGGTTATTGAAGCTCAAGCCAAATGAGTGAAGAATGAGCCAAAGCATATTTAGAACTTCAAAGAGTTATTTTGTGCAATCAGCAAAATGCAAAACGACACTTAATTTTTATTGGTGCAAAAGAAGATTTTGTAAATCTTAGCAGAAATATAGATAGGACGGGTTTATCTGAATCTTTTAAGTCATATCGTTAGTATTTTCAACATTAAAACTTTTCGATGCAAGAGAAATATGTGATGGATTAAAGATGTAGTATGATTTTTGAAACGTTATTGTTTTGCATTTGCTTGCCACGAGGAGACCATTGCGTTAAAAAATTAATTTATAGTAAAAAAAGCTTTCGACTGTTTTTCCTTTTTTTAAATACACTGCATTGTAACAATGCACATAAAAAATGAACACATTTATCCGGATTGGGTTTAATAAGTATAGGAATATAAAATGCGTGGGCCGAGACGATTCAAAACATAAAATTTAGTTCTGGTAATTCAAAGCGGCACACTTAAACATTTAATGATTTCGTTCATGATAATGAATACAAACTACAAACATAACAGCATGGCGTCATTAAAGTAGTGAGTAAATAATGGACAGGACGGATAATTGACGTAATTTGAGAGAAAA
Organism: Entomobrya nivalis; assembly: GCA_034695485.1. Classification (NCBI taxonomy): domain Eukaryota; kingdom Metazoa; phylum Arthropoda; class Collembola; order Entomobryomorpha; family Entomobryidae; genus Entomobrya; species Entomobrya nivalis. The sequence continues at coordinate 16,994 of JAQFZH010001503.1, forward strand.
GAGCAATGTGTGCAGTGAGTATACTATGCTAACGAGTATTCCAAACTTTGTTTGTTTTAATCTTTCCTTTCTATTTTTGCGTGATCATTTGTCACGTTTTAGGTCCTACCGTAATTCTATTTTTGTCTACAATGCTTATCTTGGGTAAAGGGATCTAATGGCACATTGGCTTGGTATATATATAGATTGTTAAATTTCCTGGTACCACTGCTACTAATTTTTATTTTATCAAATTGTATTTTTATGTCATGTATTTTACGTTATGTTGTGGCTTTCTTGTGCATGTTGTAGGTGTAATGTATCTTATCTTATCAAACGTTGTGAAACGGAAAATACAACTTTTTCATGGAAATAAAATGCTTGCAGCATGCAACAAAAGGATGATGATGATTATGATTAGAATTCAAGTAAAATAGAAATAATGGTGGTATTTTTCAAAAAAAAAATTGTGAAAATGGAGAATGCAGAATCTATACACATTAATTTGAATGCAAATTAGAAACTTTTTAGATTCTTAGCTAAACACAGTTAACTACTAGAGAAAGATAAAATCACGTGCTACTCACCTAACCCATAAACTAATTGACATTTTTATCACCGGACCGGATTGTTGAAGATCGTTTCTTATATGCAGGTTGAGGTTATATAACTTGGAAGTTGGAACTGTAACTACTATTACAACTAAAACTTATTTAGATAATTAATGAGTTTGTTCGTCAAACCTCTGAAAATGAAGCTGACGTCAATACGAGTCGTGACAGGTGAATGACTTGGGGAAAGCGGTGCGCGTGTGACCCGAGGTGTAACAATTAAATATCATTCAATAGCATGTTCCAAACTAAAGAGACAAATCAAATCACTTTTCGGAGAAACACAAAAGGCGTTGACTTTTTGAAACATTTAAACAATATACCCATTTAAGTAAAATGATGTATTTTACAGTTTTAAGAAAAACAAAAAGGGTAAAAACCTGAAAGTTCGCTTAATGCTTGAGTTGAAAAGTATGTAGTACAGTATTCCGAAAATCTGTTTGACGAGAGACGACTTTGTTCACCCAATGTAATGTAACTACCGCAGCAAATCTTCACATGAGGATTGAATCATGAATTGAATGATTGTATTGGAACCGCACTGCTTTGACTTTATGCTTAGAACACGCCGACATCGACAGTAATTACTGGGTCATCATGAGTAAGACTCATTCTTCATTATATTCGTCTGAAGATACAACGACAATAACATTCCTCATCAAAAAAATCATTGTGTGCAGATTAATAAAAAGTTTACATGCAAATTACAAACTGCTTTTTAATGATGATCATGTAAATTTAACAAAGATATTATAAAAATTTAAACTTGACGATGATAACATTATTTGGCTGACTGGAAATATTTCATATTTGAGATTGATTAATTGTTGCATACCGTCTCATCTATATTAGTTAGAAGTATTGATCTACCAATTATTTTTATTACCGATCAAGGTAAAATAAAACATTTTTTTGCATGCTGACGATGAGTCTATACGTTAAGTTTTATTGCAAACTATTTAGCCTATTCAGCTGTCAAAAATGTACGAAATAACTAGCTTTAATATGTTTACCAATGAGCAGGAAAATTTTTGTTTATTTCTTCAGGACATACTTTATGTTTACTCGCATCAATTATTGATTCGATTCTTGCTTTTATTGACCAACCAGTCAACACTGCGCAGTTGCAGTTACATTTGATGTTGCATGTTGAAATTCAAGGCATGCCAGGATCATAAGATGGGAAGCCAAAACTATTAACTAACCAAAAACCCAATCCGTTTCTTTTCTACCGTGCAAATTGTCTTGATATTTTCAAGGGCATCCCCATCTGTATCCTATAATTATCTACGAGTTCATTTGGTTCTCTATTGATGTTCGTGATCAAGTTTTGTTAGCAATAAATTGTCCAGTAAGTAGCATATTAATATTTTAGATCTCAATTGCCAATTTAGTATATTCATGGCACAACTGCTTTATATATATATGCATCACAGAAAATCAACAAATGTTGCTTGTTTTTTTGTGTAGCGATCGCAAAAACGCATCCCGGTGAGATCCAGATGAAATTAGTTGATCACCAACTGTCGGGCATGGGATGATTTTCATCTTATAATTTGCACATCTCTTTGCGCCTTTTTTGTGCTACCCTCAAGAAAAATTCAGAGCCGATGTTTAATATATTTGTTTATTTAATAATACGTGTCTGGTTGATTGAGTTTAATTATCTGCTCTGTCATGTTTTAGTCTTGTGGATATAGTGCACTCAATATCGGTTTACCTGGACTGCAAGATTTATTGTTCAGGTGGCCTTGCCCTTGGGGCAGTGTTTGTACAGGTACAAGGGTTCTTTGCACTTGGTACAGCTTTATAACAAATTAAAGTTGAATTAATTTCATCCATCTACTAGTTTTAGATGTTTACTATGAAATCCATGCGTAGTCTTAAGATGCCCCAAATTATTGGATGCCTTCCATAGTCCATAGTGTATTCACAACACAACTACAGATTATCAAGCATCATTTTGTCGTGTTTTTTTTACTATGGGCCACCAAGCATAATATGGAACTGACCATGGACTACGAAATAATTATTTTACTACATAGATTTCTTCAGATTTTGTTGAAATTTTATTTGCGAACTAGATTAACTATTCATTTGTTCTCAGGATTTATACGCGAATATTACATATTAACCTGGATTTAGACATAGATAAATCATTCATTACGCAGATCAGTTAGAAAGCAATAATTTAAACTTAATCTGATAAATTAGGCAACCAATCCAGAGTAGTATCCGTGGATGAGTGGAGCTCCGTGGTATTCTCTGACGACTCCTGGAGCTATAACGGAAGCTGGACCACCAGCATATCTATAAATTATGAAAATTGTAAACAATGTATTTTAAATAATTGAATCATGAAATATATCTATCAACATTTGTTTTATATTTTTCTGATGTCTGAGATCCACTAACCCGACTGGGACGACTCCAGCTGGAATTCCAAGTCCGCCGAATGGGGCAGCATAGCCGAATGGAGATACTACGACAGCAGTGGAGACTGCGATCAAAGCGAAGAGAGCGATAGCGATAAACTAAAAAATTAAAATTTTAAATTGTCACTGTTTAGCCATTTAAAACATGGGTTTTCTTGATTACTTCGAATTCATATGAAAACTTACGGATTTCATCTTGAATGAGTTGCTGGTTGCTGTAAAACAAGAGATGGAGATGATAATTTATAAAAATCAATGTAGAGAAAAGTGTGATAATTTCCACCAGAGATGCGTTGCCTTTTATGCTGAAATTTTATCCATGTAACATGTTAAAAACAAAGGAAACCCATTGACTAAACAGTATATTATACGTGGTGTAAATTGAACATTTTTTAGCAATGAGAAATACGTTCATATTAAAACAATTTTGGGAAATCATATGTAGGTATGAACAATCCTGAGGGAGTGGTTTCATCTTGCACCCAAACAATGGTACTTGCTCATTTCAATAAGTACGGAGCGATGTCAATTTTAGATCATTTCTATTGATATACTTAGGAACTTAGGACTATATGGGACTCAATTAGAGCGACATCCTAAAACTCTGTCTACCATCTATCTTTAAAAATTACGTAATAGAGGTAGAGCTCGTACAATCGTTGTTTTCTAGTCAATAGCTAATTTTTTATATAAAGTTATTGTGTGTAAACTTTGAGAATGCGTTATGCTATCGATACCAAACACAAGTCAGCTCGATGTGTTTCTCCTGTTAAGGAGCGTATATCATCAGTTAATTGCTAAATTACGTAACTTATGCCACAGCTTATACATTTTCTCCCGTTTGCTCAGCTAATTTTCAATGCATAAGCATAACT
>JAQFZH010001504.1:0-20892 GCA_034695485.1 Entomobrya nivalis
GTTGTTGTGATGTTTTATGCGGGTTTGCTGGCCGTGTTCTCACGCTTCGTACTCTTCGACACAGACAGACTGTGAGAGTCGACAATGTACAGCAGGCCTGCAATGTTGGAACGAGTCTTGACTCCACAGTATAGGGTTTCTAGCACGTTCGTTGTAATACAAGACTCTTACCTAGCGCTCTAAAGTGATAATAGCCAGCGTCTGAACACAATAGATCATTAAAAACACCTATATTTGCGTATATAAGGGCTAAAAAATGTGGGAAGTACAACCATATCCGCTGCCACTAAGTTGTTTTTATTCATTTTTACTTTTGTGCTAATAGTGTGAATATAACTTGACGACACACCAATACAAAGAACACCGCTAGCAATTAAATAAAATTAAAAAACAGTCGAGTCCTTCAACGAGCCGTTATGGTATTGCGGGATATATTCAGCCGAACTGACACTCTGATCCAGTGTAGGTGGTTTGAAATTTTTGAAACGTTGAGTGTACGTAGTATCTGTACTGCCTTTAGATATTTTTAATGTTGTCAATAGTCCCAAAAACTAAACTTGGAACATTATTACCCCACCACCACCACCGCCACCACCATGGCTCCGAAATATACTTCAAAAGGCCAGCACCTCACAAGGAAGGCTACACTGGCTCCAACAGCGACATTTCCTGGGAAATCTATGTCGACTGCTGCCGTTACTAAAGCCTGTAGGACTATGACACACCAAGCAATTAGACGCCTCATAAAGACCAGTCTTGGAAAATGCAGTATTTGTTACCTTAATGGTCATGTTGAGGGAATGTGCTGTTTTTACGCGAACCTGAAGCATGAAATAGTCAAAATGCAATTATTCGAATTGGCGGAGTTACGGAACCGTAAAGAAAAATATTTCCACGAGTATTCTAGGTTTATAATGAAATAAGTAAAAAAAATACTAATTTAAATTCATTGGCAAAGGAGAAAAGGAAGTAGTAAAAATTAATCCGCATTTGTATTAAAAAAGATTTTTCATGTATTCCATCAAATTTAATGTCTAAATTATATATTATCGTGATAACATAATTTAAAATTTTGCCATTTTTATTAATTATTATTATTTTCACTTATACATAACCCTAACTATTTCAATGCATCATTACTTTTTAATACCTATTTACTTTTTCTACTATAAAAAAATTGTTCAGATTCCACTAAAGTGCTGAGATTAATAAATAAAAACTTTTGCAAATACTATTTCCGCTTATTAAGGAATTAGTTTTCGGGAATTATTATTATAAGCTATTTTACATTGAAAGCATTATCAATGTAACCACTGTATAACAAAATAGTCACTTTATTTAAAAATTTGCCTAGTACCACACTTAAAAATTAGTAAAATATGACGTTGTTGGTATTTTTGTCTATGTATGTTTTGGGTGGAATCGTAAGGCTTTCAATGAGTTTGAAGTTTATTTTTACACCGGTTTTGGATAAGTTACACCGGATATCATTTTCGTTCACGCTAACAAAGCCCAGTTGTTAGGATTATTTTAAGCAATTAAGACAGGTAAATGAAGTACAAGGGCATACGAGTGTTTCTGAATTGTGGAGGATATCGACCATGTCTTCATGCGTTGTATTCGCTTCGTTAATTCCTCGAAGGAAACAAGCCTGTAAATAAATCAATAAAAAATTCTAATTGTTTCATAGTTTCCTTAATTATTTAATTTTAATTAAGCGTTTCTTATTTCTTCTAGCTTAAGCGGGAAAATTCCTTCTCGGATTAAGTTTATCCAGAAAAATTAAGTAGCTTCTCTTTACAATATGTGGTCCATGCATAGCCTTTAAACTGTAAGCTTCCGACTCAAACAAAGGCTTAATCCTCAAAGTTTCCCTGTACGAAGGCTGCGTCCCACTTCCCAGCTTGAACAAGTCATCCCTACAAAGTTCCCAGTGTTTGGTAAGAACGAGTACCTTACCATACTATGCATTTTTTGTTGGCAGCTTATTCCGTAAAAAATAGTTTATATTATGTGCATCCGTTCATATACGTGTGTTCATACTTGTTCATTTTAATGTTGATAAACGTGCCTATTTGACTATTGATCTATTAGAGCCAGAATGAATGAAGACTGAATGCCAGATACTTGACGGCTTGAGGCTTGAATCAAGTAAGGTCAAACCACCCTGTCAACCATGTTAATATATTGAAAAAGATTCTAAATAAAGGGGAAATGTAATTTGTTACACGGAATAAATTTGTCGATGTCTAATTCCAAAGATATCCAGAAACAAGAAATAATATTTTTATATTTGTTACCGCTAGTGTATATTTTTTTAACGTTTTCTTTTATTTCTCAAATTTTTAGTGAATGAATTGTAAACACTAAACAAGTAATTGCGCGGAGTGTGAAATATCACGAATCGAGTAAAATGGAGTAACACCAAATCTGATATTGGTAATTGTGAATTGAAAAAGATCTGTGATGGTTGAAAAATGGTTTTGGTCGTGGAATGACCGTTCCCTAGTACATGGAGGCAACCCAAGCAATACCTTATACGAAACCCAATGCTATTGTCGGCGTACACCCCCTACCTTATGGCGTACAAAGAACTGTTTGTAATTTTTTTAATTGATAGGAAGTAATTTTTGTTCAAAAATGTTTGAAAGTAGAATATGCTTATTGTTTTGCTAATTACTCAAGATTTTTGTAGCTAATTTTAACAGATGCAAGCTCTACACTTTAACACAGTCATTAATTGTAAATGATTGTAAATAATAGTTTTATTTGAACATCAGTTATTGTTATATACATCACACATCACTGTTTGTCAATACGCCAGAGACATTACCTCATTTGGATAAAACCATCTTCTTGTGAGTGTCTGCGTCTGAGTTTAAAAAAAACTTATTTACAAGGTCACATAAAAATATATTTAATATTGAACTTGCATTTCAACTGCCATAGTTTTGTTCATACAACATCGGTGTGTTCCCGATCACCATCCGACCGCCCAATGGTATGGAGTCACAAAGTATGTGTACATATCTTTCAATTTGTATTTGTTAGTTTTGATTCCAAAAAATTTGTTCTTTGAATAGTGAAAATGTTCGTTTGTAACGTTCGGAATGAAATTTCTTTACAAAACTTTTCCCAAATCATTCTGATTAGTTTAACACATATATAAGAGCATCTGGATGCTAATGTATTCTAAAACCCGCCCTTTGATTCAATATAATTTTGCACATGTAAGAAACATGCTATCATTTGTCCACCATGAGCGTCTTTTTGATTATTTTACCTATATTACACAAGTGAGTTCGTGTATTAATCAGACAAGTGTGTGCGCCCTGCATGAATTACTGACATACCTATGTGCGGTAGCAAGTGTGAGATGATGCTTCTTCAAACTGTAAAATATGCTTGTTAATAAGGCTGTATAAGACAAAATTTTAATTTACAATAACTTAATTTACTGAGTGCCAATTGTGAAATTGATTGTAAAATTAATATGATATCCATTAATACATAATGAAAAGAGAACTGCATGCAACAATTACGTTATGGCTTATAAAAAGTGCCATAACATAACTGCAAAAAAAATCCATAGACTCTTCATACTGCGACATATTGATTAAAATATTTGTCTGATTTACGTGGCGGTGTGTGAGGTCGAGGAAGTCGTCTAATCTCAAATTCCTCTAGCAGAATATTAACATCAAATTCGTCCGTACCCGGCATTAAATTAATGTTTGGGGCTCTGATAGGTGCTTCATAAATAGGTGGGGGTTTCAGGCTTTTGTCTTTATTTGATGTGCAAGTGAACAGTAGCAGCAACCGTTACACAAAAACAAAACGCCATGACAACAACACCCACAAAGATATTCAAAAATAACCAGTACAATGGAGCTGGAACAAAAGCAAACATCTGCCATGCATATTTATGTTATCTAGTCCTAAATATACATACATACACAATGCATTTATTGCATTACGTTGCATAACATTTTTTAACAGAAGTGTTGGAGAAAGACTCAAAAGCAGTTGGAATATATATAGTTTTCTCTTCCTCCATCACTTCCTTACATCATCCACCAGCATTATCATCTCCCATCAAGAACTACAAAGAAAATACATACATATTTACATTTGCTAATTCATAAAATATAATTCCTTTCATGAATTTGGCTAAATTCATTACCGAGTAGACATTTCCATTCATTTCCGAGAGAAGAAGACATTTCCTCTCGACCCACAAAGTTTTACTTAATCAAACCCAGTGTGGTACATCCATGAATAATAACTCAAATTCACCAGTGGGCAGTACGGATGAAACTATTGCCGACCACTTTGAACTGTTTTTGACTCATAAACCAAACGAAACTGTCGGTTTTGATATCCGACCATAAATTTTTTTTTGATGATGCAAAACTCTTTTGGCGTGTTTCTCGAAAGACACGAAACTGAAATCTAACAGTATATTCAATTACATTGTGAATTTTTGTGAGGATCAGATCTAGTCCTATATTAGAATTTTAGAATTAGAATGCATAACTTACACAAATTCCTATGAAACACGCATCAATAATAAAACTGCCCCTATCATCAAAAATCTGGGCACTGTCTGACATCATAAATACATGATAGTTAGTGTAAATGATTATCATAAATAACGCACAAAGCCTAATGTTCTTCCTTTTCGTATCCAGATTACTGTCAATTTCTTCGCAGGAATTTTAGATAACAAAACCGAAACCAAACCAAAACCTCCCTTAGAACAGACTATCTGTAATCAAATTTGGGATAATTTCGAGGTTTTTTGAAGGAAAAATATTGCAGGATATATCAGCATGTTGATTTGAAGCCACTGCAAGTTTTGAAAAAAATCAAATCTTTCAAAAAAATGCAACACACCCATGGACTTTTAACTCACATCTCAGGTGTCAAATCTCAATAACGGATTTGCAATGGAAATACCACAACGTCTTCATAAACTTTTCATCTCAACCAGGCCTAAATAAAAGCTCATTCAGATGCATATCAAGTTTTACACTTGTAATTTGGATAACGATGTGCAGACAAAAGGGGAGAGAGTCCAAGTTTAATATAGCCATCACGCATTGATTCAAGTACATTCACTTATTATCATCTATGCCAATTCTTTCAGGTCGACTTTGTTCACATCTTCGGAAGGTTTTACGATTTGTCAAGTCATAAAAATGGAAATTTGAGCTTTGCAACTTCACATAAATACATATTACTTGCAAGAATAATGATAGTGATGAAGACAACAACATTAGCACATTTAAAAAAAATGGTTGCTTTTGTAAACATTTAAAACGGTTCATGCTTTAAAGCATATATGTATTAACTGCTTCCAAATATTGTTATACAATAACCCTGCATACATTACATTGGTGGGTATACATTGCTCAAAAATGCGCGTTGTCCTTTTAACCTATTGTAAACGATTCTATATGGCGTAGAGTCAAACAATGAACTTACTTTTGATGAGAATGCAGTGGTGGACTTTAAACAAAAAGGGTTGAAGCAGTCGTGCCGGTTGCATAACAATTTGTGTTGTACTCTCTACCTGGGAACTAGAACCAACCAGCAAAATTGTGATAGTTTGGTTTTGTAAGTATAAAGGAAGCTTCTAGTATATTACATTATGCTCATAATTTAACAACTATTTTACATAAGAATTCACCCGCAAAATTTTTCCATTCGTGTCCTCTCCACTAAAATTTACTCTCAGGTAAAATGCATGATAAACGTTTTGTGAAGTACCATATCCTAGCAATTTTGGGAAAAATTTGTGCCTCTTGGTTTCCAATCGAATAAAGTCTTTTCTCTAAAAGCAAAATCGTAAAAAAAGATTTGCTTTTCAGCGTTCTCTTCATTGGCTAGTTAAAGTAAAATCGGTGCACATTAATTGAACAGCCGGCCAATCAAAAACCGGAACTACGAAAATAAATTCAATGTCAGTCGTGCTTGTACATTATGCGTAGTTATGTGGTATGTATGTATGTATTTATGTATGGCTTGGTGGACTTATTGTCATTTATATGGCTTTGCATGAGTATTTCACAATCAAATCGTTTCATTTCATACAACGAGAATGACACTTCGTAAAACAAAAGCTTTACACCAGGCTAATAATTTGGCAATCATTTTACATAAGAAAGCCTTTGCAAAAAAATTCATTCATGTGCTCTCGGCTAAAATTGACTATATCCTTATAATTTTGAAAAAAATGTGCCTCTTTGGTTTCCGATCGGTTTTTTTCTATTCACTAAAGGCGACATCCAGACAAGCAGATTTTCTTCAGCGTTTAGTGCATTGGATTAATATTGTATAACCTTTTCATACCAATTTAACAGCCGATTTCTACACATCATACTACATCATTATGACTTGTCTGTTGCTCTACCATAACAGTTTTGTTTGATTGCTTGTTTCACATAAAATAATCTAGCTAATATTTGGAAAAATTTCACATTTTTATACGTTGAAGGATCGAAAAAGTATTAACTTGTACATTAGTAAAGTTGTCAAGCACATAGGCACCGAATCATTGGGATTTAGCCCAACATGATAAAAAACCACACAATCATCAATCAACATCAACGTCTGAGAAAAATCAACAGACTTTTGTATGCATGTTGGTTAAAAAGGCAAGCAAAGAATGCAAAAGTTAGTTTTTTTTTTCTATTGAATTTTGTTTTAGCAATAGAAGCCGATGGACCATTTATGTATATCGTTTCGTAATATATTAAATATAACTTCCATTTATAGATCTATTTACGTAAGTTTATACGCACACCATTTTTAGTGGAAATTGTTACACTTTGTGCAAGATAAAGATGATCATCATAATTCAATCAATTAAAAACATTTCATAAAGGTAAATGCTATGCCAAATAACGTTCATGGTTATGCAATTTTTTTAATAAACTTGATTTTGCACGTCGAGGACTCGTTTTATCTCTACTCAAATTTATTACAGCATTTTATCTTTGACTTTAGTGATTAAACTATATCAGCAACTTGATTTGAAATATATTTGTGAATTTTTTAAGTGAATAAGTATTCAATTTAAAAAAAAATGCAGCTTAAAAATTGAGTCCAGATGACTGCAAACTGGACTTGTGTATTCTATCATATTACGCGATGGCAAAAAGTGTTATTGGAATTGCAAAAAAGGTGAATTCAGAAAATAAGAACAAATAATAAGCTGATAAAGTAAAATGAAATAAGGCACAAGGAAAGCCTTAGCGAAATGTTTATTATGGGTATTCGTTGCTGCTTTTGGTAGATGTCCATGCGTACATTAGTATGTATTCATTTTGGTATAATGAACTATTATTCTGCAAAGATCGAATGTAGAACCCTTTATTTGTTTAGAGATTTGGATGGAGTGTGCAAAATAAAAGAGGAGATATGAATGGTTTTTTAAAGCTTGAATATATTATCCATATCTTGACGATGGACTCAGTACCTCAGGAACCTTTTACGACTAGTCATGTCATGAAACTGGAGACGCACTGGATCTCCCAATTGTTCAACTTGCAGACATGCCAATAACTCACAAACAAAGACGACTCTGTACTTGTGTTGCTCAACTCAGATCACCGTGAATAGTGAAAACAACAACTTTGGCTCATAACGACGAGAACAGGGTAATGAATCGTGTGAAGTGTAAACATAAAAAAGTTGGATTTACAAAAAAAAGAACATAATTGGTTACACATTCATACACACTTTCAAAACAAGAAAACTTGGCATAGTCAAGTATTCGCATTTATGACATAGCTGATGCAGCATTGTAAGCGAAAAGTTTTCTAAAATACGATTTATTGAAACAAAACTGTGTCACGGTTATATACTACTGTACTGCATTGAGTTTCATGCATATAATATGCGCTTGTAGATTGATTACTGTTAAATACAAACAGTCAGTCGCGTCACACGTCGTAGGTCAGTTTTGGTAGCAAAAAATCTAATGCAGATAATAAGCTTATGCCTTGCGAACATTGATTCTCATCATAAATTTTGTGCAGACGGTTTCATTATACTCTTCTCTTCCCAATTTATGTTCTTCGGGTATTCGTTTTGTCTTTCGGTTCTTAAATTCCATCTCTACTAACAGAAATTTATTTAATTGATGTATTTATATATTGCTGCATATGCTATGCTTTTGTTTGTTGTTGTTGTTTGTTTTTGATTTCTGAAATTCTGAAGAAATTAGTCCAAAGAAAAATGGTGAAAGATTATAAATCGAAATAACTTTTAAAAATAATTTTTATTCAAACAATTTATACTAATAGTGCATTACCGTGATTTAAAAAATTGGAAATACAAAAACATCCAGCGAGGTCAGTTTATGCGATTCAAGTAAATAATTCGTAGCTGGATGTAATATAAGCAGATGTAAGTGGATGTCATTGCAGATTCTGTCACTTTTTACACGTTATGTAATCAATTTCAATTGGACCCTCTTCTATTTACATTTACGCATGCTATGTGCACAACAAAACCATTTAAATAAAACCAAGGCAAAACGGCAAACAATAAGCGGGACGATTTTTTCATGTTTTAAGCATATATGCACAACGTCCTAAAAATATGTTATATTCATTTTAGCTGATTCGGAATTACAGAACTCTTAATATTTTTTTAATCTTCTAATAATCATTTAAGGTAGTGCAATTGATTTAATTCTTTTAAAAATAGTAGAATGTGCATGTAACCTATTGTAAAGGATTTTCACATTTTGAAGAGTCGAACAATGAATTTACTTTTTATGAGGAAGCAGTAATGGATTTAAAATGAAACAGATAATAAGAGTGGCACCGGTCCCATAATAGACTATGGTGCACACTCTGCCAGCAGTCATCGACTAACAAAAATATATGAATGTTTTGTAAGTATAAAGGATGCGTTTGGCATGGTACATCAAACTGATAATTTGGGAACTATTTTACATAAGAAAGCACGTGCAAAATTTTTTCGTTCGTGTCCTCTATCCAAAACTTGACTGTCAGCTAAAATACACGCTAAACGCTTAGTGAAGTACAATGTCCTTTCAATTTTGAAAAAAATTGTGCCTCTTGGTTTCCGATCGAATATATTTTATTCACTAAAGGCGAAATCCAAAAAAGCGGATTCATTTCAACGTTCAGTTCATTGGCTAGATAAAGCAAAAACCTTGCATTTCAGTTGAACAGCCGGCCAATCAAAGACGGCGTTGCGAAACAAAAAATTCAAACTCAGTCGTGTTTGTACATTATATGTCGTAATGGGATATGCGCATACGTCATATATGGCTGTCGGAATCATTGTCATTTGTGTGGCTTCCATTTGATAACCTAAAGAATGACGCTTCAATGAATAACAAAAGTTTCATATTATCATCCCCATTTTAATCTCCTGTTGCATAAATCCGACAAGCAATCTGTAGGGTTTCGAAACGAAACGTCAAGAGGTAAGTTGAAACGGAAGAACAATGAGCTAAAATTTAGGACCACGAAAGTTGTTTGTTAAATATACAGTGTACATGCCACACAAAAATAAATGAAAATGTTATAATTCATTCAGTTATAAATGGTTTAATTTAAATCATCTTTATTTACATATTATTCCTTTAATTAGTACAAGTCAACGTAAGAGTAAAGGATAAATGTTCATTTATACGAATAAAAATAAATGGATTTATTAATATTATTTAGATTCCATTTGTAAAATATGAAACATAAGTAAGTGCCGTAATTTTTGTATCATTTTTAAGCCTTTTTACACCAATTTACAAAATTGACATACATAAATACATGTTCAAATTGTCTTTTCAAGTATTTCTTGGTTCGAATTTGTAGCTCCTAAATATGTACACAAGTGTCTAAAGAAGAAACTTTATTAAGAATATCGTTATGAGTAAGCAAAACCAAAATCTAAACTCCAGTGAAGCATAACCAAGCCTATCATAAGTAGAATAAGTTAGTAAGTTCTAACATAAACGAGCTCCATACATTCTGGAGTGGCATTAAAAATTCTGAAGTAACGTTTCACAAATTAAAAAATCTATTCACGTATTTCCTTTTAACTTTAATGGTAATTTTCATAACACGTCTATGATAACAACTAGGATACTACAGTACACTAATAAGACTTTATGCTTAAAAAATCTTTCCATTATGATTTATATACTCTCATTGGAATTATGATAATCTAGTCCAACTTCGAAACATTTCACTTTCAACTTTGAATAAACAATTAGCAATAAACATGCAACGTCTGTAGTTTTTAGCATCAAAATAAGCTGAACATTATAAAGTCAAATTTCTACAAAATTAGTATATGCTTGTCATCTAAGATGAAAGAGATCTTCATTTAGACATTTGGATTGATGAACTTAAAAAATTGTTAGTTAAATCGGGGCGCCCTTTTCGGTTGCAGAAAGTTACTTGAATTCCAATAACTAACTATGTATTTCAAAGACTATTCTTCTTTTTAACAATTTATTATCGTAAAAATTAGTTTTTAGCAAGACTACTTTTCTGTTTTCACGAAATTCTAACCTGAATAGATATTTCTATGCATTTTTATCTTATAAACATCTAAATTTTATAAGTTAGCATTACGCGGTTATGTTTGCTATACGCATTTAATAGTTTTGTTCAGCAAACTATTCGATACATAAATTGATCTTGATTACGACAGAGCAATAACAGTAGAAAAAATCTTAACTTAACATTACTTATTATTTAAATTTGACAAAGTTAATGATAAAGCAATACCAAATATAACTTTGTGCTTATTGTAATACATGTATATTATTTTAGCTTTGATCATTTCCTGACCAACATTTAATGAGCTTGTTAATGCTTATAGTCCGAAAAAACATTCACGTAAGCTGCAAATGCATTTTTGCAAATGAAAAAAGTTTGTTTAAATTTTTTACTATGTTTAAAATCGAATTTAAATAGATTTTTCTTCAAAAATACAAACTAGTTCTAATTTCAATTCAAAAGTACCGCATATAAGTGTTACTAGCGTATACTTATCACAACACAATGTCTTTTAAAAATATTTTTTGAAGTAGGGTTTTACATACTTTACAATGGTACATTCATATCATCTGGATGTCTTAAATTTAGCCACACAAGCTGCCATGCAAATGCACCACCACCAAATTAACTCTTATAGTCAGACTTCTTTTACAATATTTACCAAAGTTTTAAAATCAAACACTATCATATTGACGCCTCGTTATTTTTGAACGTAAATTGTGTAATATGTACTTTTTACCTCGAATTTGTGAATTCTGAAAATAATATACTACTTACTTCCGTTTTAACTATTTCTAAGAAAAATTAAACATTTGAATCAATTGATTTTGCTTGATTTTTAAAATTAGTATGTCATTCTTGAGACGTTCAACTTTTTCAACGAGTTACCATAAATTTATTGTGCAAGTAAGCATTTATGATGATGTTTGTATTAGGATGATTTTGATGACAAATAAAGTTAGTCGATCTACGAGCGCACTGCCATAAACTTACACTAATTCATCCGGGATTCATTACCTCCAAACTAATCGCAGCGGTAGGAAATCTACCATCAGAGTCATTGAAAAACTAATATAGAAGCCAAAAAACTATATCTTTATCTTTGGATTTTTATTATAAAACTCTTATTTACCTTATGAGAGTTATTTTCATTTAAATTGCTTTCAAGATGTTGGATATAACTGAAATTTCACGTTACATTTCATCTCTTTTCCCAGTGAACGCTTTTACATTCCTTAACTATATTACCCAATCATATTATTAATAAATTAACAGAATAATTTAAAGAACTATTTGTGAAACTTGTAATATTTTTTACGATAACCTAATGATTGAGTAAATTCATGTTTCCATTTATATCCAAATATGATTTAATATAAGGAAATTGTTTTCAAAAATTAAAACCCCAATCTCATATTTACTATCAGAAAATTATAAATAATGTCAGGACTCTTAAACAAACCAACTTTTATGTATTTTCTAAACAGTAAGGACTCTGGTCTTAAAAGAAAATTGCCGCGCACAGAATTTTGAAGTCACAATTTGTGTTGTGATTGGTTAGCTGGTTTTACACGTGACTTCCAGACAGAGTAATAGAAGGTATAATGATGGAAGTTTTTTTTTGTTGTAGCATTCAATTTCTATTTCTTAGCACCAACTGTATATGTCTAACTTTATCTTTGCATATGATTAGGCACTGCCTATTTTCAGAATACATGCGTATTCCTGAAACTAAGTTTATTAACTAGAAATTTTGCTTTGTAGTATTTTTAATCTGCTCATTTTTCATCTCCAGAGAATAGCTCTGGATACCAAAGCTCTTCGTGTTCAAATAAACCTCAAGATGTACGTGCATACTTTATAAAATATTGACTCCAAGAATTGGCTATTTACTCCCACAACCTTCACATTTATTGTGGAAAAATTTATCTACGTTTTCACCTATTCCAAGAACAAATGTTTATTTTAACGAAAAATCCATCTTAATCCATTTTAACGAACAAGAGCATCCATTGATATATTTCATATGCACTTTTATTTTACTAATCTCACAATAAGTTAAGTCACTATTGTTGTCAGCGGTACGCTAACGTTAGGAATCTTAAGGTAATCAACATTTTAAACAAAAACTGGTAAAAATATTACGTCAGTAATCAACTACTTAACAAGTCTAGTAAAAAAGAGATTTCACACATAAGTAGTCCGTAAAGCCTCACCAAAAAGTACAAACTTATATATAAAAACTCAACTGTAGTATACTCCAAAACCTACATAATATTATTTCAAAACCAATTATCAACCTGCAAATACATGCTGTGTTTATATCATTTCGGAGTAAACCTCCATGCGACAAACTATAATGGTCTTTAAAAATATGATTTGAAAAGAATTCCACCAAATTATAAATTCAAATTGTTTTGATGATTTCAAATTAGAATAAATCAACTGGTAATTACATTATGCCAATGTATCTTAACCTTACAGGTATTTGAACTAGCTATTAAATTAATTTCTATGCATTTATTCTTAATAGCTTTCAAATTTGAAATTTAACCAAAATCGAAATACACGACTATCTCACGTTTACATATTCACGAAAAATATATACTTTTGTAATGTGGAAGTACTGACTTCTTCATCATCGCGTAAGCTTTCTCATGCAACTGCACAATCATCATGATATAGCATGAATTCAGGTAAAAATGATGATTTGTATGTTTTATAACGATTTAACAATAAGTAAAGTTTTGTAATGTTTCACCCACACACCATTCGCCGCGACAGCAATCCTACCAACAACACCAAATATTTCAGCAGAATTTCGCTTAAAGTTTCTTGGATTTTTATAATAAACTGTCAGTACATTTTGACAACTTTTTAAAACTTCGTAAAATAAAATTTCTTCTTAGCCTTAGCCTGTAAAAACTTACCAATTATGCCATTTTAAATGTTTGATTTTTAACTTTAAAATATGTTTGTGTTTGCAAACTGCCAAACCATCACCAAAAAATTTGGTCTTAGCGAGCAAAAAAATTGTTCAACTCTAACGAGTCATATTTAAATTAAAAACTTTCAAGTAGCCATTACTATAGCTTAACATATTTTTTAAATGAGTCCAATTCTCACTGAACCTAATAGTAATTCAGACAGCTATTCCAGCATGAGTCTAGTAAAAAGAAATTTGATCCGTAAAAGCCTCACTAAAAAGTACAAACTTATGTATAAACACTCAACTGTAGTATACTCCAATACCTACATAATATTATTTCAAAACCGCCGAACTACCTTCAAATATGTGCTGTTTTCATATCATTTAGAAATAAACCTTCAAGCGGTAAACTATACCAATCTTTTTTAATTTACTTTTAGTTATTTAAGAATAAGGATTAATAAAGCAGTCGGTCGCATATTTCAGAACACTACTATCTTCTCTCTACTCTCTACTCTCCCATTACTTTATTATATTTCACCCACACCGATTCACCCGGGTTTAAACACCCACACATCAACCGCCGCGGTAGCAATCCTTTCATAACTCTGATTTTACCAGAATTTCGTTAAACGTATTTTAGATTTTTACAAAAAAAACTGTCATTACATTTTGACAGCATTTTTAAATGTCCTAAAATAACATTTCTAAGTCACAATTTAGGTTTGTTATATTCTTTAGATTTTCTAAAACCACTACGAATGATTTACCACCTTTCCCTTTTTTCTGCAAACCTCTGCATTTGATTTACTTTATAAACCTTATTAAATTATCACCTTATTGTAGATTGTTGGACACGAAATCCGTAATCAGTGCTAAATGAAATGTTAATTTTCCCTTATCAGAAACATTCTACCTTTAAGCTATTTTATATACACTGTATACATACTACATTTTCGCTTCCACAACAAGGTTCTATGTTCTTGACTAAAAGCTTGCTGTTGGTCATCCATTTCAACCTGAATTCCTGCCTGAAAAAGTTAAATAAATCGAAACTGGTCACTTAAAGTTATAATTAGCAAATGATATGATCACACACGCATTAGACCAATCAAACGTATCCGAATGATGACGAATTTACTCACTTTATAAGTTTGAAGCCCTCCAACAATTCTCACAAGAATATAAATCCATTCATTTCTTTGGTCGATCATTTTTTTCGCTTGTAGCCAGTCACACCAACTCCCTTGACCAGCACCCACGCAGTCTGTATGAATTCCCTCTGCTGCATATGCCACTCCAGGGAAACAGAATTCCAGATAGGCAAACTATTTTAATTTTAACGTAAAATAACACTATATGCATACATATGCTTTGTTCGTTAACTACTTTATAGAACATGTCCAAAAGTTTATGTTCATACCTGATACTTTATAGTTTGACGTTGAACATACATTCCATAGTACAGATCCAATATGGTATTGTTTCCAACAGTGCAGATGGTAATAATTACTAGTGCAGAATAAATTTGAAAAATTCACAGTTCTTACTTTAAATCAAAACAGAATTGCACACACATCAACAAAAAACTATTTTACATTTATCATTTCTTACCTCAAATCAGATACACTCTAATATATTTCGAAACGATTCCTCTGCTTTCAACGTTGTTATAGGATGTTCCCAGCCTCAACCAATACCAAGCCGACTGACAACCCACGCATTTTAGCTTCCATTCCATAAGCTTAAGTTTTTCATTCAAAACTGATAATAATGTTTTTGCGAAAATTTAACTTTTTATTTTTGCATGCGCTTACACCTTATTCCCCCTTTTTATTTTATTTGTGCTAAATATTCCTATTCTTACTAAGTTTCTGTCAATTAATAAGCACGTTCACAATTGACAATATTAAATTCAATTTAAAGTAAAAGCTCAGTTAAAGTGTGTTGATTGGACAGTTACTAAAAAAATAATGTTATTCATTACCTTATTATGGCAGAAGTAAAATTGGAAGCCAGTCAACAATTTTGTCTTAAAAAACTGCACCACAAATCACAACTACCACTATTGCAAAATTGCTAAATACTCGCTAACACACTCACCTATGTAATATTATTAATATTTTTGATACTTAAATATTGACGAGCTGGGATTCACTATGAATATTGTAAATATGCAGCTTGATAAGAAACCCAATTTATTGAAAGTACCAAGTTTTCAATGTGTAGAGTAATTTGGGACATCCTAAGATTTTGCGTGGTCATCTGAAGATAAATTGCCTAACACTTTTTTATAAAAACCAAGTTAAGTAAGTCAAATCATTTAGTAGTCGATTTCTTTACAAAAACGCAGCTCGCAAATTAAATCCGGATCACCGCAAACTTGAATGTGTATTTTAGACAGCTTTCAGAGTGATTCTTAGCAACGACAACCAGTGTGTACGAATGTTGTGTGAATACAAAAAGGGGAATGAGAATGAGATCGAGTAATAAGCTGAAAAAGAAAAACGAACGAACACAAAGAAAAAGTCTTAACTGAATACTTTCTATTCTTACTGCTGTTATTGAGATGTGTACATATATATTATATTTTGTATAGGTATATCTGTGTATTAATATAACGCACTATTCTTTCGTAAGATCGAATGCAGAATAATATTTTTGTTTTGCACTTGAGATTTTTTGGATTGAGGGTGCGACAGAAAAAGGGAGACAAATAGTTTCTACAGCTTCTACATATTATCCTTCGCTTGGCGATACTCGCTTGTTCCTAGGGAACATTTTACAGCTTGTCGTGTCATAAAACTGGATACACGATTTCCTTTTTTAACAAACAGACATGCCGAAAACTCACAAACAAAGACGACTCTATTCTTGTGTTGCTCAACTCAGCTCACTATGAATAGGAAAAACAACAACCTTGGTTCATTCTGAGAACATAATAATGAATGATGTGAAAAGTGAAGATGAAAAAGTTGGGTCCACAAAAACATATGGTCATAAATGGTTAATGCTTAGGCATTCATACACAGCTCCCAAAAACAATAAAATTTGGCATATCCAAATAATCACATTTATGACATAGCTGATTCAGCATTTTAAGTAAAAAGTTTGCTAAACACGAAATATTGAAACTTGCTTCTTAATAGTGATTTGGTGCATTCTGAGAATTTTGTTGGTCATTGCCAAGTATAGCTTTAATAGCTAGTTGATCTATATGTTAATCTTTTATAAGCAGAATGCAGAACGGGTACAATTTTCGATGATATGATTTCATGCTTAAGATAAACAAACTAGTTATTTATTAGGCAGAGCTATTGGGGAGTCCTGAAAATAGCTTGGTCAACGTCATCTTCTTCTGTGCTGCATTAAGTTTCATGCATAAATACAATATATGTAATATTTGCTTGTGGTAAGCCTACTGTTAAATACAGAGAGTCAGTCCCGTCACCCGTTGTCGTAGGTCAGTTTTGGTAGCAAAAAACTATAATGTAGATAATAAGCTAATGTGTTGTGAATATATGCTTTAAATGCATTTGGTTGGTAGGCTTAAATGAAAATGGCTAATTCCTGCTGCTAATTTAGTCAACGAGAACTAATTTAGATTGAGAATGTAAAAAAATGAATCTTACGAAAACGTATGAAATATTGTAAATTGGAATATTTTTGACCTATTTTTTTCCAGCAGTGAATTACATTGTTTTTAACACATGGTGAGTGTCATAGTGTGACTATCCAATCTTTCTTGCGATTTTTTTCTTTCCCAAGTATTTCTATTAAACTGATATGTATGAGTTCGTGAAATTTTTCACATTGTTTGAAAAAAAACTCGATACAATTTTACAGTGGGTAAATGGTCCTATTGTTCAGTACCAAATAATGACAAGACAGAGGAATAAATATTTAGTAGAAATATTAATGTGGCAAACTACGAGCAGTAAAAATATGTTATTTTAATTACAGAAGTAAGTGATTCTTGCTTTTGTCATGTGATTATTTTGTTAGTAAGGTTTTAGAAGATTTAGGCATGTTAATACCATGCCATGATAATTATTCGGAAACCAGTTTACAGGAGAAACCACATGCAAAAAAGTTTCAGTCGTGTATTCTTAACTAAACTTGACTGTCAGGTAAAATGCATGAGAAACATTTCGTGGAGTGCCATCTCCTTGCCATTTTGAAAAAATATTGTGCCTCTTGGTTTTCTTATCGAATATTCTCTATTCACTAAAGGTGAAATCCAAACAAGTAGATTTGCTTCAGCGTTCATTGCGTTTGTTTGTCAAAGCAAATTTTTTAAGTATCCATAATGGCAAGTGAGACAATATTAATTTTTTTTACTATTTTGTTGGATTTCAGTACAAAATGAAAAATCATGGATTTTTTTATCAGAAATCGTTTAAATATATCAATAACTCAACTTTTAACTACATCCACATCATTTATCATTATCTTATGTTCTTCAAAGTTTAACCATTTACAAGGAAATATGCTGCTCACTGGAACAGCATCAAAACAACAACGAATTTTAAAAATTACTTAAAAAATATATTGGTAAATAGCAAAGCTTTCCATAGATATTTTTAAATAAGTAATTTTTATTGTCGAACAAGTCATTAAGAACAAAAAGGATAAAAATGATTAAGAATTTTTGCTTGAATGCATATACCTACATACGATATTGTACAACTTCTATTTTCTTTATCCCTCTGCGTACGACTCCAGGACACATTGCTCAATCATGCTCAAGGCAATCCCGTCTTAATATCAGCAGCAGCTCAAAATATATCATTGTGGGATATAGTGTATTTAGCTAATATGTGTGCTTATGCACTTGAACAGGTGACAGTCCTTTGTACAAAAAAACAATACAGCTAAAATAAATTTAAAAAATACATTTTCTGGTAAACAGTTTATTCAATACGTCACTAAATATAGATATACGCATTAACTAATCCCCGTTGGTAATAATTTTAGTAATTTTTTTTGTTTCTGGAATTTTTAGGAGTCAGCCAAGCAAGAAAAATAGATATGGAAACTCGTAAAAGAAAAGAGCTTCCATCAACGTCGACAGATCAAGGCAGTAAAAGGCGGACAAATGAGTAACAGACACATTTCCAACTGATAAAGTTTCAGACACCAGTGCATATGATGATCATCTGAGATATATAATATAAGCCTGAATATGTAAGCCTTCTCATGAGTAAGATATATGTGCATAAAGTTGAAAGCGTGGTTACTTAGCAAAACGTAATATGTATAATATTTTGACAGGCCCGGAACGGAAACGATTTTGTAATAGTAGCTGGGCCGTGTTGCCTAAATGCAGTTTCTTTCAGGAATTTGTTTTTCATGCAGGAGGTAACTTTAATCATTATGACTGCAAATAAATACTTTTACAACAAAACCTTATGACTCTACTTGCAGGAACAACATTTGGCTGTCTGTTACAGATGCTCAGTCGTACATTCTGTATGGAATTATTCTATTAGTCCTCATGATGATCCTAGTCGGCCCTGGGATTGGACTGAACTATTGGCGTGATCGTTCTTTACCACAAAGTACGGAATGTTCTCCAATCCCTCAACGGAAAACTGACAAATCAGCCTGGCAAAATGCAGCAAAATTGGCTATGGAAAGAAATCATCCAACGTTGTTGCCTGCAATATTCCGCCGTCCACCGATATTATTAAGAAATGGCAAAGTACTGTTCAGCAAAACTCTCAGATAAAACTTCGTGTACAGAAACCAAGACACCCTTCTACTGCCATGGACCAGCCTCCTAACCTCTCTGTGGATACTTCACAAAAGACAGTGAACGTTACACCAGCTCAGGAGACCATGAATATGCTACCCAAATTTTCAAGTGATTTAAAGGATTTGATGATCTTTAAGCGGAGAGAAGATCAAGAGGACGGCAATACTCGTCCAGAAAATATTATGGAGAGTAAAGTGTAGGATGTGGATATCGTCATCTAAGAGTACATAGTTTGGCGAAACTGGGAGAATCACTATCTAGGAACTAACAGCAATCCAAGTTGAGGACGAATATGTTACAAAACTTGAAACGGCAAAAGCAGTGAGGTCTTTAAACAACTGCTTTTCTGCCAAGAGGAAATTCAAAGACACCCAACCAACAGCCTCGGCAACAGCACCAACTGTTCCTGCAACCGCCAACCGTCGTGGTTGGACCACTGGAGGTTGAAGCAGCTAAAGGCAGCCAAATTCAAGCTGCACAATATACCGTGGGTAATTTTTCCGTTGGTCCACATGGAACTTGTACTGTTGAGTATGATGCCGCAATAGAACGTACTTACATAATAAACAACAAAACGAAGTGGGTCGTTGAAAAAGGAAACTGTTATGAAATTTCTCCTGACGCTGTTCCACAGACTTCAGAATCTTTGACATCCACACCTGAGTTTACACCTGCCATTGCACTGAATGGCAATTTGCCCATTGATGAATAATAAAAAACAATCCGGTTTAAAAACGATGTATGTAACAAGTTCCAAATGAAACAGCTGCCATAATAACATGTGTTTACAAATATGTATGATATTTACTCATGTATCTTTTTACATTGAAGGTTTTTGCAGCCACTAACCACAAATACTTCGGTAAACCAACCGTTGTAAGATAGCAGATTCTGTATTCCTTCTGAAAACAATTTTCAGGTATCATCCCGAAGTCACTGTTGTAAAATACAACGAGGTTCCTCAAATAAGTAACTACGTTAATGATGTAAAAGAGTGGATGGCATTAAACAAAATGTGTCTTAATCCAACGAAAAGCAATGTGTTGATCATTGGTAAATCTAAACGTCGTAAATTCAGTAATTTAGATGTATTTATAAATGGTCAGGCTATACCAAAGTCGAATGTAAGTAAGTTATTTGGTGTGATGATAAATGACAGTACGGATTGGAATGAACAGGTTAACTTTATTTTCACGAAAGCATGTAAAAAAAACTCTACATATTACCCAAATTACGCATATTCTCTCATTAACAGTCCACTATGTTCCAACCAGATCTCAATATCAAATTTAACTTCCCCAAAACAAATTCTTCCATTAACTAACCAAGCGTGTTAACATTCATATGCCACTAGAACAAATACCACGTCGGACAAATCAGCTTCCTTTTTAAATTTTTCCCAATGTTCCTTCTCTGGATACAAAATTTGTCCGACTTTCGTCTTTCCCCTCCGTATTCCAAGCTCACTTGAGTTGATAAACAATTAACGCTTATCAAAAACATAAACTTGTGCATAGCCATCAGCCACCGTTTAAAATCCTTTCTACTTTCTTTCTACGTATTCATTTAATAAATCGTCTGGTCGCCCATAAAAGTATCTTTGTCGTTTTGCGAGAGCCATTACAAATATATTTTTTATAAATCCAAATTCCTGA
>JAQFZH010001505.1:0-20890 GCA_034695485.1 Entomobrya nivalis
TTAAGCAGATAAACCAGTGACATGGACATGACATTATACTTACATGGAAAGCTTCCTGTATTTATAAGTTGTATTGTTAACCCCAAGCAATAGTAGTGCTGTAATGAAGCACTAGCTTTCCGTCCGATCCAAAACACTCGTATAAATCACGGAGGCACTGATCAGGTGCTGGAGCGAACAATTGGTTGACAAAGAAAAACTGAAAAATTAACAGCAAGTATAAAGATAATCAAAAAAGTTAATTGAAGAATGGTCAGTAACAATGAAACATACAATACGTTAATATCAATTAGTTAA
Organism: Entomobrya nivalis; assembly: GCA_034695485.1. Taxonomy (NCBI): domain Eukaryota; kingdom Metazoa; phylum Arthropoda; class Collembola; order Entomobryomorpha; family Entomobryidae; genus Entomobrya; species Entomobrya nivalis. The sequence goes on from JAQFZH010001505.1 coordinate 298, forward strand.
TATTATATATGAATACCAAGTTCTGATTTTTCTCAAGCTTCAAATATTTCTTCACAAATTCAGTTATTTGAGAAACCAGTCTCTCGGCTGGAACGGCCCACAATTTGTTTTTTAGTATTGGTGCGTCTCCCACAGGTTTCAAGAGAATATTGACTGAAAAACAAGAATAATCATACATCATATCATTTAAATGCTTTACTACTAATAACTGTACACCTTTAACCTTCCAAAAAGCATTTAATTAAGTATTTAAACATTAGATTTCACATACTTTTATCTCTATCTTTATCTTTCACAGCTTTTGAATCACCACCTTTTGCACCTGCAATCACTGTACTATTTTGAGTTTCAGCACTAGTTGAAGATGTTGCAGTCAATGAATCACTTACACTAGTTTGTTCTTGAACACTATTAAAATTTTCTCCTTCCGAGTTCCTTAACGTTTCGGACGATCCTGTCTCCTCTGACGTACTTTCTACTCCTGTTTCATTTTCCATTCTTTTTTTCACACGTGTTCACCGGGACATGATCATTTACATTCTTTAATACCACAAAAATGACAATTCACTATTTTATTACATGAGAAGTAATTATTAAATTCAAGGTTTTTTGGTACTTTCGAGAAAATTGCTTTTGACCAACAACAAACAGTAATTATTGATTACGTGTAACTTGTTGTTCCGAACGTACAATATCATCACATCAGACTCTGTTAGTTAGGCATGAAGATCATTTCAAGTCAGCAGGTTTTCGCTCATGATCCTGCAATGTTGTATGTTGTTTCGCAAGCATAATATTTTTTGTGTGCGTAGTAGAAAGTAGAATATGTAGTAGACATGACATGATAGATACAGATACAGAGTCTGCATATAAACTAAACTAGACAACTAGAACTAGACATGCATAGTTCGTCCATCTCCTTCTACGACGCATATGAAAAACGATATGTATCTGTGGGTGCACGTATGAAATCTTGAGCCTGGAAGTCACTGGCAATTTGGTAATGAATGACTAAGGACAAAATGTTATACGAAGAGCTTTCACCGGTGCTTCTATGAAAATTTTCTAAATTTTAAATGGATATGTAACACTCTTATTGTTTGCCAACATTGCACAATGCCTTGTCACGCAAATTGAAGGAAAATATGGGGCAATTTGAGATGTTTGATTAGTCGTTCATGATGATATCAAGCAAGACAGTCAAAATTTACGCCCACTCATACTAATCGTACTTGCTGGTCTTCGTTCATAAATATAGTTTGTGGTATGTCCCATTTGCATTTAATTTAAATTCCATATTTTAAAGGTTTGTTTTATTATTAAAATTTTATATTACAATGCAATCGAATATATCAGTTGTTTTAATAACCGATATGCGCTAATATTATTTCAGCGAAAGTAAAGGATCAGATTGTAAAGTACATACTATGTGCGTGATTCTTTAAATGGGAAACTTTAAATGAGAAATATTAATATCAACGTTATTTGCTACATATTTTCATTGCATACATACATATGTTATATTCGTTTTAGGATTTTGATTAACCTCTAAACGCCCCCTCAAATTCCAAAACTTGCTCGCTTTGACGCTATTTACTCACAACGAAAAGTACTTGTATGTCCTTTTGGTCCCTACTCATTGTATTGTGCAGAGGTGTTTTCATATCTCAAAAATAGACTTAACGAGTCTAGCTTCGGAAGATTAATTTTGTTCAAAATGTATTTTCAAAATATGACAACATTACTGACAATAATGATGGCATTTGGCATCCAAAAAGCATTTTTAGTACATAAATACGTCATGTAAGTACCACTGATGTTTCCGACAGTTAATGGAATAAGCATGTAGTGTGTGGACCAAATGAACAAAATAAAAGCTACGATAAGACATTGGTTCATCCTTTTCGTTCATATTAGCGGAAAGTGTTTAGCACTAATAATAAAAAATGTAGTAATAGTAAAAAGAAACACTGAATTTATGAGAATAATGTCAGGTCTGTAGCTTTACAGCAAATTTTTCTAAAGACTACTCGACAACCAAAACATGATTTACAAATTATTACTACTACCGCAACATCCCTTTTTGAATTCACATCCTAGTGTCAACTTTTAGTTCATTATTTGCCCAATTTTTTGCCTAACTACTTTTGTATATATTAAAGATATTCATTATATTTCATTATATTCGTTCATTTACATGAATAATGAGTAGCTAAGTGGTAAATGCTAAACGTGCAAAAGCCACAAGTTTTTATAACATTTTTTTGTGGTAAAACAGAGAAAAAGGCGTTTACAATGAATTTGCGAAGCTAGAAACTTAAACTATTGAGAAAACGCAGAATAGTCGGTGTAATGTAAGTAATGTAACCTATTTTTCATTTTCAGAACTTGCTTCTATTTCAAAACGAATGCATTTTTTTATTTGGATTCTATTCTATCCACTGGTGGTAGTGGTAATACGTTAAATCTATCTAGTAAGTACTACAGCTCATTATCTTTGTTGCATGCATGAAAGAGAAACTGAATGCCAAGTATACGTCGAGAATGGAGATGTTGATATGATGATGGTGATGATGAGATGTGATGAGATGACTAATAATATCTTATACTAACGTCATTCACTTTACTACTTTGCTTGTTGCTTTTCCCAATAAACTGACAAACGAGGGCTTATATCGAGCTATCATGATGATAGCATACAACGAACAAAAAAACGGACGATGAGTTTCTTCCTTCTGTCTACTTCATGGCAGGGAAACAACATACCATAATACCATAACACATGTGTGAATATGAAACGAAAATGTATCAACAGCTCAGAAAGAATGATAATGGTACAATTTATATGAGTGAATACTGAATACAAAGAAATCAAACAAGCCACATAACATCACATTTACTCTATTTCTCTCTATACGCTTTATACGCTCAAATATATGTGAATTTTCCTGCACAAGTGCAGTGAAACTATCATATCATATTTAGTCTTTCAAGAGTCTCTCAGCATCCATAATAATCCACACCATAAACTAACTAACAAACTTTCAACTTTGGGTTTTCTGTGATTCTCTGCCTTGTCTACATCTCTCACACAACATTGCACCAAGTATTTTTATATGATAGAAAAATAAATTACAACTTACTCTGAAAGGCACACACACACGAACGATAATAACACAGGATTGGATTGGATTAGACATACATAACATATTTGTGTCATTCATGTTTACTTACTTGATGCTCTTACAAAAACACATTCTCACATTTTGACTTTTATACTCTGATGTCTGAGAGTTGACTTCTCTCTCGGATGACTGTTCTAGTGCATTTTATTGTTCACTCACATAATAATATTATGACCTGCCTTCTGCAGATGAATATGAATATATCGCCATAAAGATCATAAGTATCAGTCATCAGTGGTGGCGGTGTTGGTTGGTGGGTTGTCGTGCCTTACTTTTTGGTAAACTGATTATTAAACAAAGTGCTATATAAATTTGGTATACACACGGCAAACATCAATATTTGTAGTCGTATTTCTATTAAGATTTTTTTTCCCTATACATCATGATAATCAGCAACATAACACATTATTATAATGTCAGCTTAGTCAGCTAATGTGTAAAATACAATAAGAAAACAACAAGTGGACCGTGTGTGTAAGGGGATTGGGAGAAAGATATCACACATTTATTTTTTTGGTTAAGCCAAGCCAGTGGAGAGATATCCACATCCACGCCTAGTTCCGAATGTTTCATATATTATATTGTACATAATAATAATAAGAGTAATGAATACTCATTTTATCAATAAAATTCAGTATTGACATCATTTGCCATAAAGCTCCTTTCATTAAAGCCAAATATACTCATCGTAAACTGCTTGCACAAAAAGGCTTACGCTTTGAGGGATAGACTGTTTTGTCAAGCTAAGCCAAAAAGGATTAGTCCCTCATCATAGCAAAACCGGAAAATTGACAAATAAGGTAAACTAATAAAATTTAATAATTCCTATTGTTTTAGTAGCATGATCCTCGATTAGCAATGATTTCAAATAGTTTTGCGAGAATGTTCAAGTCAACGTTGTTATGCTGAAATAGGGTTTCCTCTATGCTGAAACTTTAACCGGATATCTAAAATATAAAATCCGAGTACTCATGATATTTCCCCTCGTTGCCCGTATCTACAACTCAGTTTGCCGTTCGTGTATATCTTTGGAATTGTAACCTTTCCTTGTCGGCAATGTATGTGTAAAGAGAGATTATATACAACAGTATTCTCTATTTTTTCAGTGTTCACATTGTCTTTCGCTGCTGGTTGCACATTTTCAACGTGGTGAATAGTCTGACTTTTGCACAAGAAAAACACCTCATCTTTATCCCACAAAGATGTCGGAGACTACTAATGTAACTGACGTTGCAGAAGAGGTTGATCAGTTAAGTTTGGATGCTAATTACAAACCACCACCTCAAAAGACAATTACGGAGATTTTGGAGGCGGATAAGGAAGATGAGTCCTTAAGACGTTATAAAGAGGCGTTGTTGGGAGGAGCTGCGGCTTCTGGGGCAAATGTGATTGTTGGTAAGCTATAAAAATCCTAGGCTGTTGTGTGCAAAGTGTAAATAAACACGATGAGACACATGAATGAATATTACCTCTTTAAATTCGTCAAGTGATAATCAGTACTATATATTAACTTATTCTTATCTTTGCAGAACCTAATGATCCCAGAAAAGTAATCGTGAAAAAGTTGGCCTTGGCAGTGGAAGGCATGCCTGACAAGGAGCTTGACCTCACTGGAGATTTGACAAAACTGAAAGAACAAAAGTTTAAAATTAAAGAAGGCGTTCACTACAGAATTAGGATCGATTTTATAGTACAACGTGAAATTGTTCATGGGCTGAAGTATGTTCAAAAAACATATCGTAAAGGAATACCAGGTACTGAATGAGAGTTTCCTCTCAAATTATCTTTATCTTATCATCAAAATTAGCTTAAAAAACTAAAGTAATGTGTTTCTAAATAGTGGATAACATGTCGCACATGGTTGGATCCTATGGTCCTAAGACGGAAATACAAAGTTATATAACTCCTCAGGTAAATACAAATAATTAAATGGGAATTAGTGGCTTATCATGATTAAAAATAAAACTTTTAAGTATCTTAAATAGTATACTAAATAAAATTCAATTACTTTTGTAGGAAGAAGCACCTAGTGGAATGCTCTATCGGGGAGATTATTCTGTTTCCTCAAATTTCACCGATGACGATAAAAGTTCTCATTTGAAGTGGGAATGGAAATTTGAAATATGCAAGGATTGGTAAAAAGTTCGCCAAAAATTACCATGAAAAAAGCATAATCATTTGAAATCTGCTTTTCTGCAATGGTACAGTTTCTAATTATTGAAATATATGCCTAAATTGGTTACACACAACGGTCCAGAAACCTTTTTGCAAAAAACTGGAAGCGACACAGTCAAAATGCTTTATAATTATTATATTTTTTTCTTTATATTATACTATGTACCAACAAAAAAGAGCAATTCACAAAATATGTATTATTAAGAGTCATTCATTTACTTTATAAGAGTTTTATTATGTTTTAAAATAATACTACAAATATGATCTTTGCAATAATTTGTTCATCGATTTTTGTTCATTTATTTTTTTCTTAGAATTCCTGTGTTTCACTGTATCATGCCATAAAAGTAATCACAATTCGTTTTTAACTCTAAATACTAAGGCATAATGGTCTAGACTACTTCAATGCTTTTTTGGTCACGCATGACATTTATAAAATGCTAGAATGAACTTCACTTTATGCATGTAATATGTATATGTTATTTTATTTACCAAAACCTTTTCATTTTATGATACTAGAATATTTGAAATGTGATTATATATTTTACGCACATCTCATATCACAATTATGGAGGCCTTTAATTACTTAATTCTCTGAGACTTACAAATAATTATATGATATAACGAATCGCAACAATCATACGAAAACTACACTTATATATATACTGCATCGTACTGTACTTAATTCAAGCTAAGAATGCTGTAACAAAATGTATTCCAAGGAAGATCAAAGTGTTCGTAATTTGGAACAAGTTATTAGCTAATAACACTCATTAAATTAATCTGTAACCAACTTAAAATTATAAAATCACATCAGCAGGAAAGGGGTGAAATTATAGTATTGCATATACACTGCACTGATTGTTGTCGTGGCAAATTGATAAATATTTTTGACTGATTTTTATTGCCAAGTCCTCATTAAAGACTAGAGTAATAGAAATAGAGAAAATGTTTATTGATTTGATCATAAACTTTATTTTGTTACTTCCACTTTGATCTTCCTTTTAATTAAGCCTATATCATGGATTATATAAAGCGCTTCCAACGGTTTATATTTTAAGAAACAACTCACACAGTTATATTTAATGAAAGACAGACTATCACACTATTAAAATATAATAAAATAGCAAAAATGTTGATACAGTGTTTTACAAACTTAATTCAAAAATACTGGAAACTGGAAACCTTTATCGTGCCTGATAAAATTGCTTTCACCATGAAAAAGTTGGAACTTATAGTATTTGCCTTATTCTAAAAGTTGTAGTGATTTTGGGTAAAAAATAAAGATTTGTACTTCGTCCATATTATCTAAGCTATCATTGTAACATTGTTGAAAAATATATTATTCATATAGCCAAAGATGATTAAATTAATTTTTTGAAAGTATATAAATACCTATGAACTGATTTTTAATTAAAGAATGTTCATGTAGTCTTCATTTCTTAATATGGAATATGGATACATACATATTGCTAAATTACTGAACATAATATCAACCCGTTAATAGAATTTCATAAATCTTTAATCCCATCCAAGTAATAGCATATTCGCTGACGCATTTGTGTGTATGTTTACGCAATGGTGTTGCACTTAGGTATATTATTTTATTTTTACGATTCTAAAAATAAAGTTCTCTGATTTTTTTCAATGAAATAATATGATAAATTACACCATATAACACCATAAATATTTAAAACAGCCAGGACTAAAGCCAAGACCTCATTTCCCTTAAGTTTTCTAGTGACCACGCACATTCTCCAGTTACCCCATAAACTTCAGATTTTACCTGTGCATTTGCAAAACATGTTCGTTAAAGCTGTATTTTTGTTACTTGCACTGCTAAGAACAAAATATCACTTCGCCACACTTTAATTAATGTTTACAATAGTCAAAGGGATAAAACGTTTTATAACTAAATCGTCAAGATCTAGAGGTGCCTGGAATGTGCTGTGGAGTACCTTGTCGCAACGAATACTCTCACAGTCAGTGGCATGAGCTATAAATTTCACACGAGTTACCAGTTAAAATATTCACATATTCGAGCTTGAATAAATCATAATGAGTTTTCTTTCTTTGATTTCTTCGATTGCACCTAGTCTACAAACGTACCTTTAATATGTATGTTCAGCGTCAGTATAGCAACTGGAAGTATTTTATTTTAATTTAATTTTCCTGTCAATTATTATTGTGTGACTAATACCCGACATTTTATGCTGCACAGCACATGTATACGTTTATGAATTATTGATATCCAGGAAATAAAATTTCAGAGATAGGGTAGTATAAAGTTGAAAATCTTTCCCTTCTTATCCTAACACAAGCGACTCCATGACAACATACATTGACAAAACAAAATGAAAACGAAACTCGACTGACTTTCTTAGCATAAACACATATAACGGGGAAAGTGAAAGCTGTATACTGTGCAAAAACATGTACCTTGGTAGTAAATAAAACACAAAATCTAGCATATTGCACACCCCGATATTTTCTTTAATTAGTACAGTTTAACACTAAAGCGCCTGAACCACGTTTACCGTACAAAAAAGCACGTGTCAAATTACCATCTAGCTAATGTAGCTTTTACATAAGTTTTAAGACTAACAGTTTGTTTAAATTTTAGATACAGCGTAATATTTTGGAGTGTTCATGTAGCGTTGTATAATTTAATCATACGAATCTTAAATGAAATGTGATTCTTGCTGCGAATTCGTAAAACATGAATTCTTCTAAAGCCACCCAACCAAAACTCCAAACGGAAAAAATGATTTTCCAAGGACGAACGGAGCAATTGGACTGGAAAAAAATTGGTGAGTAATAACCGCACCAGCATGTATAGCTTTTAAAGCCGATTTAATTAAGAAAACTACACTACTTTTATCCAACTGGTCAACTGGTAGGCAGTTAGTAAATGATAAATACATGCATGTAGTGAGATTTTGAAAGAAAACTACTTGATTATTATGAAGTAATGTTAAAATAATTTAATTCAACACGTGTGGTCCCCACTTTTCAAAAATCGTTTTCAGCTTCCATAGACATTGACAACTTAATCCATGAAGGTGACGCTACTCAGCTATTGGACCTGATCAAACCGGTGACTTTCTGTAAAGCCGATACGGAGTTTGATGACGGCAGAATTAGAATTGATCCGGCTTTTATCAAGGTTTTTCGCATCAGCCAACTTATCTCCGAGTTCCTTCTGACGTCCCAGGAGAAAAGTATTGAAAAGCTAACTAATCTCGAAGAGAAGTACAATGAGTCTGAAAAGGAGAAAAGGAAACTTGCAGAGGAAATCCTACATCTCAAAGAAATGCTAACAAGTGCCAAGAAAGAATTAAAGAAACGGAAAGAGATGCTGGCTTCCACTCAAAACGAGATGCTGGGTGAAAATAACAGCGATGAATACGATCAGGTAAAAAACTAGAGAATTCCGCTTGTGAGAGTGTGTTGCTATCTTTTGAAATACTTTGTCCCTAAAAGGATTATGTTATTCACGTTCTTCTATCCTTTGACAAAATGAAAGCATTAAAAACTTTGCTATTAGCGTGTTAAACTAGAATAATTTTGCTTAAAGAAACTAATCCAATTGAACCCTTATCCATTCTTACAGATAAATTTTTGCTAAGAAGGTTTTGCGATTCGTTTGTATTTCTTTTCTCTTGATTTCTTTTTACTAACTTAAAAGAAAAGTTCAAATCCTAGAGCTGTTTTTGTTTACCGATTAGCAGCTTTTTCATCTATTTTTTAAAAGGTTCCATTCTGATAGATCAAGATAAAATATTAATTAACTGTGCTCATGCTTGAGTTATTTCTTCAAAAATAACTGTAATGTAAAAACCTCATCTTCAATGTATTTCATGTTCTTACTTTACTTACACAGCAAAAAATAAAAATAATTAATTGCATGTTTTCCCAAAAACTTTTATAGTGCCCGTATTGCTCAAAGAAATTCCTTCGACCGGGATATCTTCTGGCTCATATCCAACGCAGACATCAAGGTCTTCCAGCGAATCCTTTATATCCATCGTATACTCCTGGAACATCAACTGTTGTTTGCCACCACCCACATCCACCACCCTTATTACCACATAATTCACAGCAGCAACATGGCCACCAGCAAGCGCCCCATAATGGAATCTATGACTCCTCAATTACTGTGACGCAAACACCACATGGTCAAGCACTGATTAATCATCCGTTATTTTCTTCCGTCCACACGCCTTCTCCTTCCATTTTATATGGCAGTAATCAACAACTTGGGCCAAGCAATCTGTCCTTCTCGGGCTCTGTCACATCTTTGAACAACATTCCAGCCCACAATCAAGGAAACTTCACATTTTACAATAATAATGCCTGTGGGTTGGGTAAACGAGAATCCTTTACACAAACAGCAGTTAATGGTAAATTAATTTGATGGTTTACTCTATCATTAAAAAAAACTGAATTCAATGAATACTTGACCAAAGATCAAATGAAAATATATGCTTGCGTTTTTATTTTGAATGAAAAGAAAAAACATCATCTCATTTGGATTTACTGCTGGAGGAAAAGCAAAATATTTCTTTGGAACATGGAACCTCACAGCAAAATCAACAAGCCCCCTGTCACAGTTCAGATAATAACACTCCAGATTCCTTAAATCAACTTCCACCTACTAACAATGCCGCTATCCTTCCATTGCAAATGGAAACCCTGATGCGACCTCCATTATCCACACCCCCGTCACCATCATATCTTCCATCGCTACTTGGTAAAGAAAGCAAAAATATTTTAATTTTTTCTTCGTTTGAACCTGAACATGATTCGATTATCGAACGTAGAGAATTGAAAATTGCACCAAATAATTTGTTCGAAGTTTTATTCCCACCGTTGCCTTCTTCGGTATATGTTGACCATCAAAAATTATGACATCCAATACGTAAGCATCTCTTCATGCGGATAAAAAAAACTGTTACTTTATTCAATCCACTCACCGATATGTGTCATAAAAGAATGTTTCCATTGTCCATAAAATAGTTTAAAGTGCTGCTATTAAGTAATTTTATTATTGCATTTTCCATAAAGACTTACGTTAGTGTCATGTCATATTACTGGCTACATTTCCTTTTTTTATACATAAACATGAATATGTATATCTCTATTAGAGTTTTTTTTGTAAAGGTTTACTTATTTGTAGAAATGTTTAGGTACATTTGCTAGGAGCAAATAAGCAGGTCATTAGAAATTCTTATCGTGCCCCTCTTGCAACATGTTCGGAGTAAAACCCAATTCACCGCAACACGGCACGCAAAGATTTTTTTCTCCCTGCCTTGTACTATTTACTTTGATGGAATTGTTACAGTTGACGGTTCTCGTTCTCATCCTACTGCTGATGTTGATCATGGCGGCGGTGATGCTACGATGGTAGGCACCTCCACATTGATAAATCGGGAACTGTTGGAGGCAGAAAAACTGGACGTGCTTGGAATGCAAAATTTGTATAAAACGCATTGGGGTAATCTTGAGGAAGAGAAAGTTACACGAGATGGAACAGAGGCTGTGAAGGGTGCTATGATTTCTGAGACTACCATTTCAAAGGTACATATATATAAATTCATTGTTCATTCTACACATATAAACGTTGATACAATGTGCATATATATCTGAGAGTCTATTGTCTGTAATTCTATTTATTTTCGGCATTGTTCTTATGATGAATCCATTACTAAAGTATACTCAGCAAAAAGCAGAAAAGTTTTCTAAAGGAAGTCTAATAGAAATTGAGAAAAACGCAAATGTGATTTTGATTCATTTTCTTCTCTCGTTTTCTTGCGCATCAGTTGTAGGTCTTTATTCCATGTCACAAGACATTTTAATAACGAAATATAAATTGATAATAATAACCCTTTGGCTTTCCCCGAAAATTCAGTTTAGAAGTAAATTTGTACTACTGCCATATGTGTAATGCACGTACATGTAAGGTTTTTCACCCACGAACGAACTGAAGCACTAATTTGATGGATGTTTTGTGTGATTGTGCTTTCTAAGGACCCTACTAGATTTTCCATTAATGCATATCAAAGTCATCTGAAGGAAGAAGGCGAAGTCACAAAGTCTCCTGCTGATGTTATTAACCAGCCTCAAATTGGAGGAGATTCACAAAAAGTGGGAAAGGAATTCGAGGAGTTGAAAAAATTGTTGCAAGCTTCCGTATGTATTTATATGATTTCAATTTAAACATACATGCATATACATATTTTTAAATAATTTTTTACATTGTACATCTAGTTGTACATCTTCTGATCTACGCTAGTAATTTTATCTGCCACAACATATCATTGTGTATTTTCTTTGAATTTTTATATTTCATTTCATTTCTTTGCCTTTTTAATCTCATGAATGAATGAATTTTCCCTAATGTCTTTCTACGAACTGTATATAGGTTCAGGGCGAGCTCAAGTCTCTAATTTCACGACTGGAAAGTCAGGAACAGTTCTGGCAAGACAAATTAGCATCACTTCGGCAAGATCATGAAAGGCAAATTCAGCAACTTCGACAAGAAGTACAAATCCAAAATGGGGCAACACAAAACAATAACAGAACACCAACAGAAGTCGCTGGGAGTGAAAATGGAGCTGTAATGGCAAATGACAAGTTTCATGTGGAGCGTGAAATCGGAGACGGTGAGAACGAAGATAATAAAGTGAACGTTGATGAGAACAATGGAAACGTGTCACCTCCTTCCGGAATTATATTAGTGGAATCAAAGAAGAATCATGTAATTTCAAGCAGTCCAAAGAATACGCAATTTAAATCAACATTTGGGGCACCAAGACACACTGCGGATGGTGAAGAAGACGATGATGATGGGGAAAGTGTTGGAATCCCTGTAGCTAAACCGAGAAAGAGCAAGGCTGTGGATATGGAAGTAATAGTTCCGGCAGTACACGAATCTAGTTTATATTCAGACACGGAACACATGTCTTCAACTGCACCTAGTCCAATATCAGCTAGAGTAAATGTACACCACCGCTCAACAACTCAACATCCAGATATGCACCGCCAGCATGATCATTCTTCATCTGCCGAGCCTCTGGAACTAGAGTCATATTCTGAAGAAACGAATCCAGAGTATTTGACAGTTATTCAGCCGGAAGAATTCCACGAGGGGAAGCACGGAAATTCCATCATGCCACATTCAAGTGACACTGGTGCATTTGCTGCTAATAAGGAAAGAAGCCAGCGGCGATATCAACATCCGTTTTCATCCCATGAAAATTCCCCAGCAGCCAAACTTGGTTTAGTCCCAGAAATGAATAAATCCGGTTTGACATTACTATTCACACATAAACATGAATATTCTGCTGTACCAAGAAACATGGCTACACAACGCAAAAACCTTGTAGTAGTCAATACAGAAGTAGTGAAAATCATGTACCATGTTCATCAATATATGAAAAAGTTGATCATGTTGTTATTCTAGGTAGCACCACAAGAGCGGAAGAAGAAATGACAGCGACACGAGCAACAAAAGAAGTAGTTAAATCAGATGAAATTTCGGATTTTACGCTATCTGCATCTGTTGATGATGATGAAGAACAGAGTAATGGAATCTGTAACACGTCTCCCCAGAAGAATGACAGACAGCACAAACAACACCAGCATAATCATCCACATCTTGGGTTTTCTGATCATCGCCCAGGAGGAAAATCTTCAGTGAAGCAAACACCTGTCAAGAAGAAGTATATTTTTGATGCAAATGCTCGCAAACTAGTGGAAGTATCACCGGAGGATGAAGAAGATGATGAGAATGAGCAATCCGATAATAATGATGATTTGAATAATGCCTCCAGTGGTGACGAGGGAGCCAACAAGGGAAGTCACAGCCAAATGGATCTGGTTCGGGCAAAGACAATAATGGAACTGGAACGGAATATAGCTGATATTGGATTAAATCCGGAGAGTACCGCTATTGGTATGGAAGAGATGAAAAGAGCTCTGAGACATCTCAAGCTAAAAAGACAAGATTCCAAAGATCAAATTCATGTAAGTAGAACAAATTATGTGCTCGACATGAAATATATTAGATATATTACCTGTTCATGTTCCATGCATGAATTGGAAAATATTATGTTCAAATTGCAGTCACGAATCTCATTTTCTGATTATCTGAATGTTCAGTGCAAATAATCTATTTGCACACATGCATAAGTATTTATGCAAACCAAGTTTCTAGTAGACTTCATTTCATTATATTTCGATTTAAAGAGAATTTCAATTCACTTTTTTTTCTCCTTTTCGCATATTCTTCCAGGATTATGACAAGTTTGACGAGGAGAGAAACGCTGTGAAAACTTTCGCCAAATTTGAAGCTACAAAATCGAGCATAGATAGAAAACTGGATGCCATATCCCAGAGCTCCAAGAAATCGGAACAAAGCTCTCTAAAGAAAATTCTCACTGCTGTCAAGTCTTCTGGGAAAAACTTTAGAAAACGGGTAACACGCTATCAATTTTCATTTTCATGTCCCAACTTTTTCTACCGTGGCTGGCATAACTATTCTATGGAAGCTTCATGTTCAATTTATACTTTAAAAAGGAGTACATTTGTCCATGACTTTTTTTTGTGTGACAAGTCAACAATGCCATACATGTCACCAGCCATCGAAGAAAAATCATGCAGAAGTTGTAACATTTTGCACCTTTCTTTATAGTATGGCTTTCACTTGATTGTACAATATTCCAGGTAGCATCTGCTGTTAAAAAGAAGCATAAATCCGAACAATGTTCTGGCGATGAGGAAGATGGTAGTGAGGTAGAAAAACGGAAAAGGAAACCTTCATCAGCCCCACCTTTGAAAACAACTTTCTTTTCCAAAGCTCGGTGGACAAGAAAGAAAAAATCTGACGGTGGCATTACAAAGAATTCTAAAGGAAAGGAGGCAGCAACTGACAAAAAGGCAGACGAGATGGAAAGCACAAGTGACGTGTCAACTGAAGAGTCCGAAGAGGAAGTAGAGTTGCCTGAGTTCATGGAAAACTCCAATACATCTTTTAAGTTACATCGACGGGGCTCATCCAGCCGTAGCCGATCATCTGAAAGACGTGGTAACAGTAGCCATCATAATTCCACACGATCGAGCATACAGAGAAAGGGATCTAGTTCTCGGCCAAAGTCAGCTAAACATCTAAAACGGTTGAATAGCAGTGCGAGTGGCATGCAAAAGAGTCCACATTTCCATCATCATCAAACCCCATCATCTGCCGTTACAACTGGTATTGTTATTACACAGTTTATTGTCATATGTTCAGATTTTTTTTACATATTTTTCACGATGGTGCATGGTGGTTGGTAACTTGTGTGAGAGCATAATATCAGGAATGACAAATAATATAGTGTAGTAAAGTAGGATTTTTTTATGTTAAGCTGCTAGAAAATCCTCTGAATCATCGCCTTTCTCAAATGTCGACGATTACGATGATGTTGATGATGTTTACGAGAACAACAAGCGTGTCGAAATGGGTGATAATAATAGCGCCATAAGAGACAATGGAAAGGCGGAACAGTTTGGCAGTCATTCCAGTGGTACTAAAATACAGGATGAGCGTCAAAAGGGGAACAAAGATTTGATAAAACAAGTGCGTACGCAAAAGCCACAAGAAAATACTTCAAGCGATGAGGATGACGATGACAACCATAAGCCGAACAAAATGAACGCAATCGAGCAGAAGACAGGTATACTGGATTCTCAAGTCGACAAAAATAGGAAAGGGGGTGAAGATAGTTTGTCGAGTGGTAAGAAAATCCGATTTTATTTTTTATGTTAGTTAGATTGGGAGATGAGCTAATTGGAAAATGAATTGAAGAGGAGTATATCGTAATGAGCTTACTTTCTATTTTGATGGCTTGACGAATCTCATTGATGTTCTACTTTCCGATGTTATTGGCTGTTATGTTAAAATCCTCTTATTATATACTTTGTTTGTATTTCATCATTCAATTGAACCGTGTTTCTCTTTCTGTTTTTTTTCTTTCATTTACCCTCCTCTGCTATCGTTCCACCATGTTATGCAAACAGAAAGTCAAAGCGAAGATGATTGGGACGAATCCTTTGCAACTTCAAATGAGATTCTTGCTAAAGCGAAATCAAGTGGAGTTCTTTCTGTGAAAGGAAGTAGCATGAAACGAAATAATGAAAACGACTCGCACGATTTTGAAAATAACGATCATTTCGAACGAAAAGGAATTTCAACCCAACAAAGACCTTCTTCTGGAAATGCAAACACGATAATGAGAGACGGGAAAAAATGGAACAACGAAGAAATGTCGGATATTCGGTTGCGGCAAATCAAACAATATGTTAGTAAAAGTAAGAAAGAAGTTAGTCGTGACGAAACATCATTTAGTGAGGAGGACTCACAGGATGAGTTTGACGGCAAGTTAGAACGTGAAGTGGAGAAAGGAGTCAGGCAATCCCATTACAGTGAAAGTAAACAGAATCCACCCCGAGAAAGGTCAGTAAAGATGAATATAAATGAGTGACGTGATCTTTTAGTAGTTATAATTATACCAGTATTGTAATACTAAATTATAGTCTAACTAATCACTTATACAAACAATATTGGTTAAATTAGTAAATCACTTTAAACTTATCAAGAGCTCCTTGGCAGAATACTTATGCATGGAATTAATAAAATTAAATATAGAGAGATGAATAGATACTTCATTTTAATTGCATACACTATTTAAAAGCCATTCTTTGATGTGTTTGCATGTTCTTCAGGAAAATAGCATTTTCGGAAAACGTCACTACTGATTGGAGCAATGCCAAGGAGCCATCCAGCAGAAATACTAATCCCGCAGTACAAAAGTGGGCAACCTCAATAGAGTCAGGGCAGCATGGTCAACAGCAATTACAGTCTACTCACTCGAATGTTTCATCTCCTTACAATCAAGGCAGATCTAATCAAATAAGTGCATACAACCAAGATGTACAAATTACTTCCAGCATGAAAGTTTCTGGGTTTTCAAGTGGGGATCCGCAATTTGGTTTTAATGAGGGTAATGGTAAGGTGTCTTTTGACAACAAACAAACCAAAGGGAATTTTGACTTGAGCAAATCCTCATGGAAGGGCACTCCACCACATCTACAACAGCGCTCTCAGTTTCTTACTTCTACTCCAGCATCCGCAACTTCCATTGAAACGAATGCTCGTGAGATGAGTTTGGGGCAAAGTGGGACTGCAGCAAGACGACAACGACAGAGCAGCTTTGATTTTGACGAAGACTTACGCGATTTGTTGGTTTTAAGTGATGATGAAGATGATGAATTTACTGGACAAGTACAACAAAAGCAAAGTGATGCTTCTAGTAATCGTCAAAATGGATCCGCCGAAATTTCCAGTTTCAGAAGAAATAATGCATCTGCTCCAATGTTAATGCAACCGACAAATCATCACCATCTTTCCGGCGGATTGGGAGGGTTGACAAATTTAAGAAGTAGGGCAGACGCTCAAAATAAATTATTACAAGATGGAAAGAGAGGAAGTCCTTCATCACGAAATTCGTGGGATTCACAAAAATAAGTTTTAACGATGCTCAAAATTTGTGAAACATGTTTTCAAACTTTTCAATCAATTTTGAGAACTTTCAATGTAGAAATCAGCAACCATGTAATACATGAAGAGCACAATAATTGTATATTGGAAATGATGTCATAACAGGGAAATTGTATTTTAAAATGTCGTTATTTTTATACTTATGTATGTGTACATTTACATTGTGAACTTTGATTTTATCTTGTGGATGTGCGTTCGAATAAAGTATTTTTTTTTATTAAATATGCTTTTGGGTTCTCATTCAGTAGCTGATCATATTCGCACTAGTTTTGAGATTTGATATTTATATTTGGGATGGTTTTTGATAACTGCATACACAAATCCATGTTTTGGAATAAACTTTTTGTTGTTTACTTCTTTAGTTGCGCATTTCTTTTAACAATGTTCTATTTTTTTACTTTATGTACATATTTCATTTTGAATCGTTATCATACAAAATAAATACAGATAAACATACGGTTTATGGCACCTTTGCTTACCCCACGGGACTTGCAAATTGTTTATCATTCGTTTATGCCAAAGTTATAAATTAAACTGTTTTTGCAAATTTCTGAAGGCAAAATTATAGTTACTCAAATAGCTTCAGGGCTGGGAAACAAACGCATTATAACAAGCACATTTGGCAGCGTAACGCTTCGGACGTTTTCCGTAAAAGGCAGGTTTGGTACTACATATCTTGAAATAATGTGAAAGTTAGCTAATATCCAACATTGGATATTTCCCACGAAGGCGTAGACAAAAGGTATGAGAAAGGATTGTTTGAATTGAACACTTGGGGTTGATAGTGTGTACTTGGGAAGTGGTAGTCTAGTTTTCACAAACAGGGGCAATGCAAACTTGATGCTTTCCATTTTCTCCCTTCACCTACTTAAATTCAATGAAACACGCATATAGTTTGTTGATGGGTTTCTTGTACTCATATATATTGTACTGATATTTTATTTGTTGCAAAAAATGCTCGTATATAAAGAACCATTGAAAAAATATAAATTAACTAATACTACAAGTTAAACTCTATAATACGAATAAAGTGAAAAAGAATCAATAATAATCGTTGATAACATTGTAATATTCCGAGTCTTCAAAAAATTTCCTTGAAATTACTCCCTCTGATGATGATGATGATTTGGGCTGATTTGCTTCAGGTTTGATTCTACTAGAAATCGGGAAACCCCCAGTCTGATTTCAAAAGAGTAAAACATTGAAAATTATTATCGTTGAATGAAAAAGTAAATGTAGACACATTCACGAATTTGTTTCTTAAATAATTAAACTTACCAAACTCAATACGAAATGTATATTGCAGAGGGTAATGATAAGAAAGAGAAGTCCTTTACTTAAAACTTTCACTAATTCCATTTTTTATTACTATCTCAAGGAATCTCAGGAGAAATCTAAAGAATATTTCACATTAACGAAAATAATGTAGCTGGCAAAATGTAGTGTGAAAAAAGTGAAAAATAGAAACCTTATATTTACATGTCAATTTTCGACAGTTTTTCAGTTTGATAGAGAATACTTTATTATGTCTTCACAGGTAAATGATGAAAGTGCGAATGTCAGTCGCAGTGAGTGGGATGGCTGGGGAACGGATTTTGTGGTAGCATTTCATTAAGCTCAACAATGCTTTGTTTCACTTTAGCTTTTCTCATTAATTCCAAATGAAGCTTCATAGAAGTCCCGTCATGTAAATTTACATGTAAATAAGAATGAATCATGAATTTACTATAAGGTATGGGTGCAAAAGATGCAATTTCCACACACCTACAAAACCTACGAAACTAGAACCAGTTCTGAAGAAGTGTATCAGATAAATTCCCACATTGTGGTTGGTATTATTACGTATGTAGTTGAAAAATCTTTCATAGAACTCCTTTCGATTTCACAAATTCGTCTTTACGTCCTTCCGTAAAAAGTTAAATTAAAACCACAAAATGACGATGTTCATAATCAACTGTTTATATAGAACACATTTGACGTGTTACGCATCATCAAATACGAACTCAATCAACTGAATTAATTGATAAGAGAAAAGGTTCTGAATTCATTTTTCCTAGTACGGCAAGGCATAGGCAAGGTAGACATGCATGTCAAATTAAACATCAGCATACGAGCTACTTGCTTACAACAGCTTATCAGCTATATTAGAATTAGTCGACAAGGTGCTTGACCGAGAATTTTGCGTTGCGCATTACGTACATAAAATACACAGTTCTAAGCTCATTTAATCATCATTATGCGTTATAATTATGTGGGCTTGCCGCTTGTACCAGGAAAAGTGCAAGTATACAACATCAACAGACAGACAACTTATTTCAGGAGAAAAAAATTGGCACTCGTGTAGATTTTGTCAGAGAGGGTATTGATTGCACCAAATGTTATTCAACCGAAACAGGTAAACATGCATTTTTACATGAAACACTGATTATTGCTACATGAAAGATGTTATGTTTCACAACTTTTAAAGATTACCTAAGGATGCTGTTTAAATGCAAGGAGTTAACACAACTAGAATCGATACAATTTTTAAAGCTGGTTTCAGATATCATTTTCTTTGTTTTGAGCCATTGTTTACTACCGGTGGCTTGGAAAAATGTGTATTACGAATCATCTCACAATGGTATTTGAAATAGACTGGAAAATCTGAACCTTCCTAAAAACAAACGGTTTTTCTGAGTATAAAGCTTAAAATGTATATTTGACAGAAATATCCTTTCTCTGCTTTACGTTAGCGTACTACTTTGTTTCATTTCATGTCGATTTTTGAAGTGACGCAGTTGTTGAATGTTGAATTTAAGGACAGATTTGATAGATTATGTATGTAAATATCCGACAACCACAACCTTCCCCTCCACATCAAATAGGATTCATACATTTTCGCTAATTACGACCTAAATGTAATCTCAAGGATAGAATCAAATTCAGCTAAAATAGCAATTCCATACAGACTAAAAATAAATCTTTATTTTGGAAATCCTTCACTTGACGAGGATTTGAGATCAGGCTTAATAAACGTTTGAACTTTTGCTAAAATATTAAAACACTCGTCACCTAAGAATTGTTCATCAATACTTTATGCCATGCCTGCTTAAGACAAATATACAATCGACAGCTAGCCTTCAACTACTAAAATGCTTTTCATGTAATTTTACAAAACAGTAGCACGTTGTTATATTTATCATTTCAAAATATCAATAATAAAATTTCTAAAACGAAGAGCTAAACATACCTAACAAAGGGAAATTCTATTCTAACTGCATTTTCGTTCAAACAATCTCCTTTTTTGACAAACTTTCCGAAAGAAAACAACCAAAAAGATCGCCCCAGTTCCAACTCCAGGTTGCTTTACCAATTGCGTCATCCCTAAGGGTAGATAAACATGTCCTTCTGAGAATTGTACGGCTCGGCTGCACTTAGCCCAAGTAATCGATAATGATTACTATCAAGTACAGAATGACCTTGATAAGTGAAAAACATTGAAATTGAAAAATACGAAAGGTGGAAACGGGTTTATCGTATGATCATATATCAATGTTCCAAGTTCCAACTTTCACGGTTATTCTTCAGTGTATAAAACCTGATTCTAGTAGCCAACTTTATTCTATAAATCCAAAAAATTCCGAATATGTTTTAC
>JAQFZH010001506.1:0-20887 GCA_034695485.1 Entomobrya nivalis
GTGACCTTGTGACCCCCATATCTCGGGTCCCCTTTGACCCACGGGTCTGAAATTCAATCCCATAGAAGGTCTTGACCAAAGGTGTCTGTGTACCAAGTTTGGTGTGAATCGGTCGAGTAGTTTTTGAGAAATCGTGATGACAGACAGACAGACAGGATAGTAATCTCATTAACTTCCTCCTATGCGATTTCATCGCTTTCGGAAGTTAATAAAATAATCACAGCTTGTTTGCATCCAAAAACTATTTCGTCTAAAATAAAATATCAATGTGTCTAGTCAGTGGTTGAATAAAGTATTTGAACCATATAAGCTTCTTGGAATATTCGTTATACTTGTTATTGAATACTTTCATCCAGAGGGATTCAATCAAACCGATGACGGTGACGGTGTGTATCAAATTATTTCTTTCGAGGAACCCGATATAACTTTTCGTTAAAAAACACATTCTTTTTATGCTTTTGCATATATACCTGAATATAACAACGAGCTGTAGTTTGTAAACTGATAATAATTATAGCAATATAATTAAAGTTTGCTATTAAAAAATGATTTCAATATAGGTAGTTATTTTGGATCAGTATTGACTGTGAAACATGAATATTTGAATTAACTCGTTACAAAACACTTTATTTTTCCAGAAAACTTAAAGTCTCGATTTCTGATAAATTCAATATAAAAAATGTGTAGCCATTTGAATGTTTGTTTGGATAAACGCATCGCATGAGCCAGCACTATAAATACGGGGTAACTTGATACTTACATATTCAAGTCGAGTAGTTAAGTCTCTGTAAGAAAAGCTGAAATGTTTCCCTGTTTACTTCCTTGTTTAGTCAAGGATGAATGAACTAAATATTTACATCAATATTATGCACCTGCAGGAATTTTTACCTTGAAGTACTAAACAGGAAGTTGTTGTTTGACAGCAAAGGATGCGCTAAAATTTGATAATACGAGTTTCTAGAAGAACAAAACAATTGTATTAGAGTACTTTCTTTAATGATTCTGACTCTAATAAAAGCTAATACTGAACTTATGAATTCAATTAGAGAAAAACTTGCTCAAGTGCATATTATTGAAATCAAAATATATTATAAGTATGTTGAAAGAAAGGACGTCAGTACTGCACTCAGAATCAAAGAGTTTCCATTCTTTTGTTAGCTTAGCTTAGCTTATCTAACCATAAAAAAGTTGCTTCCTTTCACTAAATAACTACATAAAAAGAACTTTGGAGCATAAATAACTTTACCCATTCGGCCATTCTGTTTGTGATCAAACAATCGACCCACTTTAGTAAATGAGATTGATCCGTTAGTATTGACGTTGACAGACAAGAGAAATACGAAATGAAAAATAAATATGTCAACTACTAAGTTAAAGGAATTCTAGTAGTTATATTTTGCTGCTAATAAAGTTCTAAACTAAACTTCAGCCTTCCTGGAAATATAGTCAACAGTAAACGCGTTTAAATAAACCCCTATAAACGAATGAAGTCAGTTGTCAAAAGCTAATTAGTGTAAGAAAGATAATTTTAATAATTTTAACTTGGACGGTTGATACGAAAATTATGCGCCTCTTAATCCCCTTTGATAACAACTTTTTCTTTGAAATTCGTAAATATGGTCTTTCTCGTTAGTTATCTTCAGATTAATTTAGTGAACTAACTAGGTAAAATCTAGACCTCCAATTACCCCTGTGTCAAGTTAAAATCTCGGGAATTTCAACGATTTCGTTTTCTTGATTTTATTACAAAAAATAATTCGAAAACATCATATAGTTTTCAAGTTATCGGGGTGACGGACAATTCTACACGTCGACCAGGGCACAGATAAACTAAGCATCCTTATTAATTTGCGTACGCCAGGCCTAAACAACGATACTTTATTCACTCATTCACTGATGAATGAATCAGTTCAAAGTGGATTTTATTCACAGACTTCTGAATGCTGATAACTTAACAAGAACAGTTGAGCAAAAATAATATGTAAACAAGAAGTTTTATATTACTTTCATTTTATTCCAGAACCACTTTTAAGCCAATTCTGACAATGGATGACATATTGACATGACATGACATGTGTGTGTGGCACAATGAAAAAAACATGCGAAAGTCTTAAGATTTCTCTTTGAATCGAAACATTTTATTTTTATATTCACAAAATAAACTTCAGTGATTTTTAATGAAAAAGCAAAATGAATATATATCTTGAATTTGAAGCTTTCGACATTGTTCAATGAATTTTGTTGGAAATTTTACTCCCCAAAACATTCAACTAGGGTTAATAATCCTCGCTCGTGTAGACATATAATGAAAACTGTACCGTAAACTGTTCGAACAGAATTATGGAAAACTATCTACCAGATGATGAAACATTCTGTTTAAATAATGAAATGATCTAAATTAAGTTGTCATTCAATTTCTCCAGACTGATCAAATATCTTTGCGGTTCCATTCTTTTATTAACTCCACCAAAAGGGTTGGCTGATCCGCACACATTTTATGAACGCAAATAATATAACGTTATCCCACGCGCGTGGTACATAATGCCATCCCATACAACATGAAACCAAACTTAATTTACCATTTCCGCTTTCCAAGTTAAATTCTGAGGAAATGTTAAAAAGTGGAACAGGATCAGAATTTGATTTGAATCGACGAAAGTAGATTTCTGAGAAAAAACTCGTCATCATCATCACATCATATCAATCTTTTTGGCATTGGAATCAAAATGAAAATCTTATTTAAGGGGAAAGCGAAGAAAGGGATGTTTTTCTGTGAACCAAGTCATGTCAGTCAATGCCAATGTAAACACGTGTCTTATTTATATCAAATGCCTTCATTATTTCCAGAATTCCTTCGTAGTTGGAGAGAAAATCGCTTCCAGTTTCACCCACATCCGTTTTGAAATTGTTGCCAAAAACGCAAAAAGTTGTAAAAAGTTTTGATTCATGAACTGGGATCATCTCCCGATCCCAACGAATGGAATATGTCTTATCCTTGACTTTCTTGGCCAGTGTCGATGCTAATATTTGCATTTTAAGAACTTCAAGTAGAACGTCGAAAACCGATATTGTTTTTGTTGCATATGTACAGAGGATGTTCTGCTTTATTTGACCCATCATATAAGACTGATAGCGTCAACAGTTTTTACTTCAGAACGCTGTAGTAATTTTTATATTGAAGCCCACATCTTACTCAACAAGTCCATGCTATTGCTTTCTACATATATTTGCTTTTAAACAATTTAATCGATCATTGAAACCAATGTCTCCAAAATCCAGTTTCCAAAACGGTTGAAAAATAAGAATGCTAATTTTACACAATCAAGAATAAAAAAATTACTAGTAGGATATAATATCTTTTGTCCCATGTCAAAGGCCACTCATATGTGCTTCTTTACACAGCAATGAAGACATGATGATTTTATGTGATTGTTCTTTTGTAAACAATGATCAACTTCCGGTTAGTTTGGAAAAAGTTGGATTTCTTCAAGATATGATTGATATTTTCATTGCTATTTAAAAACAGTTACAAATCGTTTTACAAACATTTAGTCTAGATTCTTGGCATCCTGTTGATACTCAAGTTTTTGCTGATTTATTGCATTTTGAGGCAATTAATGCATTTTTCGTAAAAAGTATCGATGCGCTTGGATTGATCATCGAAGATTTGAGATGGAAAATCAACCACATTTTCAAAGGTTCCGTGCCCATTTATACATATTTAATCACATACTATATAATGTTTATAAAAACGTTAAAAGTTTGAGCCTTGATAGAACATGTAAAAAATTTGAGACCATTTTGTCGCTGGAAAAGGCAAGGCATTAGGTGACCCTCCAACTTCCGGTTTCAATTATGACGAAACGCCTGCACCAAATTTTAAGCTGATTAGCACAAATTAAACATAAAACAATTCTTAACAAATCTAATAATTGCAAAAATCGCTAAAATAAAAACTGTTGATGCTATAAGTCTTTTACGATGGGTCAAACTAAGCAGAATACCCTCTGTACTGCGATATAAAGCTATATAATATTTACAGATTTTAGTGTATGAATTCTTGAAATTCAAAAAATTCCGCGTTTCCACTGGGTATTTGATTTGATGTGAGCATGTGAGTACTTATTTCTTCACCTAAATTTGAATTTAAATCCATTGTGATCACATGGACATGCTTTCAAATCTCCTGACTTGCATGCAAATTGTAATTTTTCGAAACATCAGCATATGAACAATTTTAATGCATCATGCATCAATTTTTATTCTATAGTGCCTTGAAAAAGAAAGAAAGATAAGACTTGAAAAACAGAAAGAATGTATAATAACGTTGTTTTTACTTTATCTGGTCGGTGGTTCGTATTTTTTCATTTGAGTTTTCAAACTGCATCATTAGATTTTATTGCGATTTCAATTTTATTGATATTTATATGAACACAATTTATTCATTCACTTAATCTGCAGTGTTTTTGCAGCAGAATCATTAATGCATTTTTGAACCTTTCTCAAGTACACGTATGACACATTTTCCAAAATACCGCACCAGACGCTACGATATTCTATGCTTTTTTATTTGTTTTTGTTGAGTCGTTATACCAAAACGTCTACTTTACTGCTGACCATAAAAGCTAATAGGCTAGCTGCGGGTTGGGGCTGGTTGCGGTTAAAATGGTTATAGAAAATGGTCATACGTGACATGACGCAACCCTGTTCTGCCTCGTGCAAGTGAACTATACTTAACTCAGGTAAATTTGATTTTGATATTAAGTAAGTAAAATACGCAAAATGATGCTGCTACTTTCATCTTCATTCTCGAGCCTATTATAGTCAAGTCAGCATCAAGGTCAATTTATTCACCAAAACTTTTCACCAGTTAGTGTAAAGTGAAAGTAGGTCAGCCAAAAATACACTTTTTTTATGATTTCTTCTCTCGGGAAATTTGGTTTAATGGAGTATCAATGATGATAATGGTAAATGAAGCAATGAATGGTCACATCTGACCTGACGTTCCTCTCATATTTCATATCGCATTATATTCTATTTAGCACGACAACTTATTCTTCACTTTCTAAAATCCAGCATTATAGTTACTTCGAAGGACTAGCAAGCAGAACAGGCATAGCTACTTAAATTAACCACGTTGAAAACTTTCAAGAATATATTCATTTTCCATATTTTACATACACTGTTACTTTTAATTTAAAAAAAATACAACTTTCACCCGAAAATTAAATTGAATTCAGCTTGTTCCAGAAATTCTTTTGAATCATGTCCTTGTCACTTTTACTTACCTTTTCAATTTATTATAATATTTATCCTACTACAATATTTTCATGGTTCATTTCATTTTTGCGCCTTGCGCCATTTTAGCTACACGCACACCAAAACACCTTCTCCATCATCATAAGAATTCTAATTTGATTAAATAAACCATTTTTCCCTGTATGCTAGCATATCAAATCAATCACATTTATTTATTTATCAAATATTTACCATTATTCATGCAGACCTTACTTTACTTCAACTTCAGGTACTTTTAATATGCATGTCGAAAGCTAATTTTTTTTTTTACATAAAAGTTTACTTGCTTAAAGTTAAGCACCAAAATTAATTCCATTTTCACGACCGAGTCAACAACGACAGCACGATGTGTTGTGGCGGTGGAGGACAGCAGCTTGTTATACCATTACCATATACACGGTTGTTGTGAACTTCTTTCCCATGTCGCATCCACTTAACTTTTAACCCGTTAGCTTCTACTTCTGTTCTGTTGCTGATTTCCTTTTAAACGAAACACATAATCAAAAGGATGTCCGCATCCCATCATCATCATCATCATCATATCAAGGAGTAAGTACTTTACCTACTAAACAGACTAACCAACAACTGCATCTACCTACACTACACCACTTTCTACTTTATATTTTCTCCTTTTTGCTTTCTTGACAGTACGTCTACCCAGGAATTATCCTTTTATGGCTACGGCGAGAAAATACATTATTATTACTATAAGATTGTCATTTTCTTTTCCTTGACACGGGGTTTATAATAAGCTGTAGATGTAGACGAGAAAATGTTGAAATCAGTAACTTTCAGTAAAACACGAACGAATTCTCTCTTAAACTCTTTCGCTTTTTGGTGTAGTTAAAAGCGAAGAAAACTTGCAAAAAAAAACGATGAGATTTCAGTTTACTACATAACATAGTCACGTAAGTAGTACGACTTGGATGGAGTAGACCTTTTTAGTGTAATCTGCTTATTTACTTAAGTTTGAAAAAGACCTTTGAATTTTTAAATCCTTTGACTTTACTGCGCTGCTGTACTGAATCCTCTTTTTTTCTGGAGAGAGGGCAATATTATTACCGAGGCCCTACTTATTTAAGTATAGGTATATCTGCATGTGAAGGGTTTACATCATTCTAGATTGATAGGGTCATTACTGTGCTGGCGCAATTTGTTTGCACACACTTTAAGCTTGTAATTTATGCACTGAGCTCTCTATGTTTGTCTGATAATATAATGTAGATGGACCTCCAGCTAAATGTATTTACTTGTTATATAATGTGCTTTGTGCGTGTGTGTGGCCTGGCCTACCCACCCTTTAAAAAAACGAGCAACTTTTTAGGCCTAAATCCTTAATTTTACTTTAGCTTAAATATCAATACATAATGTAATATTCAAGTATACCTAGTTAGAAGATTAGAGACTCGTGTGCGTATCAACAGAGCGGAAGTACATTTGACGTAAAAAAAATAGGAAAAATTATAAAACGAAAATCTTCTTTTGGCTTTCCTGAATAGTGAGTCAGTGGCTATGACTTTATTGGTTGTGCCAACAGCAGCACACTAGTTTCACATTTTCTCTTTGTGCCTTAATATATTTTTATTAGCGTACTTATCTCTACCATCGCATATGAATATCGTCAAATGTTTTTTTATGTACTGTATGCAAGAAAACTCCTTGCTTTTACATCTCATTCAAAGAATTGACTTTTTAATACTGTTCTAGCAAGCATTAGCATTATTTAGTCTTGTATCTTGTATTGCATCTAATCTTTTCATATTCACTATCATGATAACATGCAGGTAACTTTTCACAGTTAAGCAGTCAAACCGGGGAAAGTGCATGTTACAATCTATAAGCTAATTAAACAACGGAGACAGCTTAATCGCAAGGAAAGTAAAAATTATGGATGGTTTATTATTTTCTTGAAATTAAATACATAAATGTATTAAATTCGCTAACGGCAAATGTAAGAGAATTAAAGTGAAAGGTTAATCTTTAAAAAGTATTAGACTTGAATGCTGCGTAGTTTATCATGGAAAATGGTATTATGAAAAAACATTTACCTGAGTACTTTGCATGAAGGCATTCGATTCTTTCATGAAGGCAATATATTCTTTAAGCATTAAATTTTTAAGTTATCATTTTATTGTTTAGAAATTGAACTACAAATAACAAAACCTGCAAACTGCAAGCAGGCATATTTCAAGTACATTTACGAGCTAATAAACAAAACATGTATCAAATTGGGGCAAAATGAAACACTGTATAAAAAGGACTTCTTTGATGTATGAATCACAATTTCATTAATTGTATACTGAAGCCATACGATTGCAAGATCGTTATATTTAAAGTTAGTAGTGTGTATTTATAAGAATACGACCAGAATTTTTTAATTTACCCTACTAAGAGTCTCTGTTTAACAAACTGTTTAATGCGCCAAAGTGAAAGTTACGTTTTATATTTAGTTGAATCAATTCTACTTTCATTAATTTATTCGATGAGATCAGAGATCACAATTGGGTCACATAAAAATCATTAGTGCACCAAAATGAATATATTTGGTTTGAAAGCATTGTTCATATATAGCATTTTGTGTATTTTTACATTGCAAGGCATCTATTAAATGTATGTTCGCTAAACTTCACGTTATCTCGAGAACGCATAGACTTTGAAAGCAAACATTATTTACGCACACTTTCCCATCAACGCCTTAAAACTGATAACTACAGTACTACATATAATTGGGAGTTGCGAAAACGCGGTTAACAAGACAGGATCTTTGTTGTAGGTTTATATGTAAATTTCAATTCATCCCTTCACAACAGCAGATAAATGGAACATCATTGGAACTTCGGAATAAACTTCGTTTCTTATAAATGAACTTTATCAGGGCCAATATAGTATATTATACTGTAATGAAGCTGAGGATGATACGCTAATTGTCAAACGCCATAATTTTATTAAGTGCATTTTGATGGGAAACAAAAACGGTATCCAGTACTCATTCCAGTCTTCAGACATTTCGTTCACCTTTAGTCTAAACTGAAGCATGAAGAATTTTTCCGGTCATATTTTAATAAACTAGACGTAAAAATCAATACGAAGTGTTGTTGATGAACACTTCGAATTCCAATGTAGTGAGTGAGCCATCTCAAGGAGGTTATACTAGACGCTAAAGACGCTGGATACATTATGTTACGTCCCTGCCTTGGATACGTTAGAATAGAAATCGTTGGAAAATTGTACCAAAAATTTTGACATCATAAAAATTATCTTGTTTAGACCATTTATTTTGGAACCACCAAGATTTACTTTTGGAAAGGAATGAAACTCACCAAATCGAATTTCCTAACCGTAAACTTCCAACATGCCTCGATTTGTTTCTGCGTTACCACTTCGCACCAATCTTTTTTACCATTCCCCCGTCATCTTGGTTTTGGTCGCAGTCATTTCGTCAGTAAAATGTGATGATAGCAAAATAAAATATGCACCTGAGGGTTGTGAAAAAACAGCAACTGAGGTGAAACACAACTGTTCTGCCAACGAATATCACACATTTTCCGAAGAGTTTTTTAAGGACTGCCTGACAAGAATTCAGAGCTACGACGTTTCACTCAAGGACCATCCTTTTAACCTTAAGCAAATATGCCTAACATTTCCGGACCTTGGGAGTGATAAGGCAATGTGTGTGCCTGTAAACGATGAGTGAGTACATTTGTAAACCAAAGCACTAACTTGGATATCATTGCAATAAAGTAGGAAACTAATGGCTGTTGTCTTTGCTAATCTTTACAGTAACCGAGGTTTTTTCAATGCCCTGGCCGTGACCCTTCTCATAATCGTCCTCTTGGACCTTATTGGTATCGGTGTTATGATATACTCATGCTGTTTTCAAAAGCATCCCGCACCCCCACCGCCACCTCCGACTGAGAACTTAGGGGCGAAACCTCAGCCAACCATTATTATGATTCAAACAGGTGGAGCTGGTGGAGCAGCAGCAAAGAAAGATGAAGAAGCTTAAGCTGACCTGGCGTAATTATTATGTCAACCAAACTGATAGAGATGCATTTCAAATATGTATTTAGATATAGATTTATAGGGTGTTGGATGATGACCGTGACTAAATATAGGAAATGTGTACGGACGATTATTAAGCTAAGCTAAAAAAACCTAGCCTTAGAAATTACCTAAAGATAAATATATTACTTATGCTAAATAATAGCCTTTAAATATTTTTTAGCATTTGATAGAAGATACATATATGTAATAATTCATTTTCTTGAAATATTTAATAATGAATTAAAATAAAATTAATGATATTTTTTTTATTACACTTTAATATAAACCTATTTACTTTCGTTATATATTTTTCAAATCTTAGTAATAATTACAGGAAACTTAAGGCTCTGATAATAATAAGCATGTATACACAATATATTCAAAACTTCTAGCATATTTACATTCAAATCTGCTAATTCATCATCATCATACGATTAATAATGCAATGATTTTCATGAAAAACATTTTTGTGTTGCACGGACGCTTGTACTCCTCTCACGCTTCTTTGTCTGCCTCTTTGTTCTCTTCTTTACCCTTTTCAGCATCCTTATCCATCTCATTTTCTTTGCCTTTGTCCTTGTCCTCAGAGGCATCAGTGGCATTTGCATCCTCCTTCTTTACTTTCGGCGTGTTCCCTTCAGGTGAAACTTTAGCTTTAGCCTGCGCTTTCTTAAACCATTTGGGTAGCTCCATGTGGAAAATACAGCAGCAGCACTAAGTAATGTGTAAAAATACATTTCAGGTAACTGAAACTTTCGTGTTATATAAATAAACTAATTGTCTTGTCATGTTAAACATTTTAATATGTTAATCTAACCATGTAGTAAGAGAAGTGGCAACATAGCCATATAATGACACCAAGTGCAATGATTAAGGCTATAGGAATTCCGACGATAAGCACCCAGAACCTGTATACATGAAAGTTGAAACCAGATTGAGGTTTAAAAAAATCCTTATTTTTGCAAAAAAAAATATTTGCAATCGTTTCCTATTTACTTACGTGACGGAGGTTTTTAAACTGAAACAGTATATCTTTTTGCATTCCGACTTGTCGTTCGTAAAACCGTTGAATTTAACACAAATGTCTAGCGCATTGGATGTTGTTGTACCCTCCGATTTCTCTGTCAGCTCGCCTCTTCTTTCGGCAATCTCAAACGCGCAATGATCCCCAACCGTGTCTTTATTCGATTTATCAACACAACCTCCAACTGATACCAATTCTTGTTGTTGTTTTTCGCCTAATGATTTGATGAACGTATCCCCTCGTCCTTTGGCTACCCCAACAGCACCAACAAAATGATTACGCAAACATATTTCAAGAGTGAAAAATACTGTAATCAAAACAGTTGGTGATCCCGACCTGTACGGTCGGAATAATGATTTGATTACATGCATATTACGGATTATTTTCACAAATCCGAAAATGAAAAATATTACAATAAATAAGGATTATTGTCTGTTTGAACTAAATACTAAAAAGCATAGAGAAAACCCAAAATAATTAAATGTGTTAGTAAAATACATGAAAACGCGTCACAAAATATTAAGTTTCCATGTTATAATCTAGAACACAGTCTGCGATTTGCAAAGTTCACTTCATTGATATATTTAATTAGCTAAACTTGGATGAACACATCAAGCCAAAATGGGTAATATGAGAAATAATTAAATGTAGAACAAAGTATCACTGAACACTGTTTAAAATTCTCCTTCAGCTTCGGGCTCAAAATCTGATTCCATCATTTGTGGTAGTCGACAAACTTTGCCAGGTATCTTATTGATAACTTTACAAGGGTTAAAACTATCTCTCAACCCGCAACACTCCTCAATATGTTCACACTGCCAAGGTGCTCCACAATCGCAGTCCTCTCCTTCCTCCAAAATTCCATTTCCACAGTATGTGTATGTACTAGGTTCGAAACAGCTTGGACGACTGGACGACAGATATACAGAGATTTTGATTCTCGAACAATAAGACATTCTCATGGCATTTGGTCGTATTCCAATGTTGATTTGATGAGTAGAATGCATAATAAATTGGTTGTTGAATGTGTCCATATTCTTATCATAACAGTCTGTGTCGCCAGCGTCATCATTCAGAGAACCTATCAGGTGACCTATCGCGTGGCTGGTGAATCGGTATACGTCATACTTGGCTATCTTTATTCCCATCATCCGACCACTATAAAAACATGCATTTAAAACAGTTAGAACATTCCTTCTTATTTTGGGATCAACAAGAACTCGATAAAACATGCAAACACTTCTGATTGATAGTTTATTACGTACGAGACCAATGCAAAGTTTTTATTTTTGACGCACAACGCACCTGTTAAAACCACAAAAATAGATAAATTATTGACTACACATACATCAGTTAAACCGGTAAAGTAAATTTTTTTAGGAAACAAACTTCTTGAGGACAGCGATCCAAAAGGGTCCATATTTCTGTAAACGTAGGCCAAAATAGCACAGCATTTATCTGGAAACTTATCAGACACAGCCCTCTTAACGAGCGGCATAAGCTTCCTAGCATCAGCCTTCCATTCTTCGGGAGGAATATCGTCAATTTCTGGAATATCCACGACCATCAATTTACGTATCCTAAACCCAATATTTTCAGGTCTGTAATCCATATTAAAATCCATAGGACGAAAAACCCAGTTCATATAGCGTACCAAGTCAACGATTTCCGCAGCTCCCAAGTGAACCCCATGCTGGAAACCAAACTTGAATGCGAACTCTGGTTGCAACCAAATACACAAATTGCATAAAAGAGATTCTGCTCTGTACAAATCAAAAACTTCGACTTTCCCTGTCGCCTTATTTCCTTTTGGATACATAACTTCTTCTATCATGTCATCATCGTCATCCAACATTTCTTCATCCGATTTGTCATCTTCGTGTGCGTGTTCATGCTCCCACTCGTCATCTACATCGTCGTCCAAATCTCTTCTAGTTCTACTTATTGTAGGTTTCGGCCTCTCAAATAATTCTTCCCCAAAGTCTTCATCCGGTTTTACAGTCGAAGCGTAAATATCATTTCCATCAATATCTGCATAATAAGTAACAGCCCTTCTCCTCCTTCGCCTCCTGGCTGCTCTTGTGGCAGCAGGGGAAAGATAATCAAGTGTTGTAGGTGGTGGCGGAGATGGAGGCGACTCCATTGATGCTTTCACCGTTGTATACTTGACCCGTTTCTCCTCAAACTCCTCCACTTGTTGCACTTGTGGCTGGACATTCTGAATACGTTCCACGTGAACGGGTTTCGGCGGTGTCTCTGCTTTTGGGGGCTTTGTAACTTTATTGGCAGTGGGTACAGTCGAGGAAAGAAATTTTCTTGGTGACACCTTTTTGGGTGCAACGGTGCTCTTGAAAGCTTTCCTCTCGACGGATGGTGATGGTGGTCGAGGAGTGGATATAAAAAATGGTGGCCTGGGCCTTCTTTTAG
This sequence comes from Entomobrya nivalis, assembly GCA_034695485.1. Lineage (NCBI taxonomy): Eukaryota > Metazoa > Arthropoda > Collembola > Entomobryomorpha > Entomobryidae > Entomobrya > Entomobrya nivalis. The sequence goes on from JAQFZH010001506.1 coordinate 12,794, forward strand.
GAGCAATAGAAGATTTTAGAAAGGAGCCAGTTGCAGTTGACTTAGTTGACGTTTTTGTTGAAGGTGGTTGGATTGTGGGTGTGGGGTTTGAATGTGATACACGTTTGGGTGCACGTGAGCTTATAAAAGGTGCGCTAGTCTTTTTTTCTGGAACTCTTGTAGAAATAATTATCAGTTTCTCGGTGTGAGCTGGAGTTTTGGTGGAATGTATGAAGGCTTCGCTGGAAGTCACTGGTATAGTAGAAGTAACTGTCGCTGGAACAGAAGTTGTAACTGTCGCAGGAACAGTAGCAGTAACTGTCACTGGAACAGTAGCAGTAACTGTCGCTGGAACAGAAGTTGTAACTGTCGCAGGAACAGTAGCAGTAACTGTCACTGGAACAGTAGCAGTAGCTGTCGCTGGAACTGGAATAGTAGTTGTAACTGTTGTTGGAACAGTAGTAGTAACACTAGTTGAAGCTGGAAACTGTGTAGTGGAATATATAATAGTATAGCGTGTAGACTCCGGCGTGGGTTCGGGGGATGTAGACCGTGGTAGTGGCATAGATATTGACTCTCGTTTTGTTGGTGGTTCGGTTTCTGGTGGTGGTGGATGTGCATGGTCACACGGGGATGATGGCTCTTCATGTTCGTCTTCATGTTCCACCGGAGTAATTATGTCATTTATACTGCGACCCATCATCTTCTTGCCCAAAGACTTTTTTTCGCTTGGCTTATTAGTCGTGGAATGGATAATGGGGAGTGGTGTCTTGTTGGATCGTAGAGTAGTTGAGTGAATTATTGGAAGAGTGGAAGGTGAAGGTTGTGCACCCGTTGGTTCTAGAGTGGTGGAATGTATTATTTTGTCGCCAACCTTCTCAGGCACTTCCGAAGAATGAATAATTGGACGGGGTGTCGTCGTCGGTTTCTCGCCAGGCGTTGAAGAACGAATAATAGTATCCATGTCATGAAGACCTTCTTCTGAAGGTGGAGTAGAGCGAATGATTATAAGAGGCGTAGTTTTTGCTGGAGGGGCTGTTGTAGAGTAAACTAACTGTTTCGCAGGTTCTGTTGGTGGAGCATGAGTAAGAGGCTTTGCGGTGGAATACACAACTAGTTGCTTCTTTTCCTGCGGTTTCATCGTGGAGAAGTAGAAAAGTTCAAGTGGCGGTTCAGGTTCGGCCGCAGGGGTAGGTTTGGGTGCCCTTGTCGTTCTTTCTCTGTCAGGACTTATTGTGGAGTGGACCACTTTCTTCCCTCGCTTTACTGGTAACTCAGGGTCTTGGTGTTTTACTTTTTCAATTGGCCTTCTCGAAGATCGAGTAAGCATCAGGTACTCAAACATGCAAGCATTAGCTCCTGGTTTAAAACTTCGTACATGTTTATGTACGTCATCCATTGTTAAAGTGGGCTTGTACAACGGTAAATTGACTAACGGCTCAATGTAGTAGATGATAAAATGGTTGAGCTTCATATCAAAAAGACGTACTTGGCCGTAGAAAAATCTAAATATATAAAGAAACGACATGATTTTAAAATGCACTCTGTTTTGCAACAAGAGAAATTCTGAAATACTGAAGACTGATGGTAGCTTTACGAATCAATTATATAACCGTAGACTAAGGACCCTCGTTGGTTGAGAACAAAGCCTGTGATGGGCTGGATTTTTTTCATAAATGCGTAATCTTGCAGCGTCTCAGTTTTATTATTATCGTCCAATTCTACTACCATTTTCTAAGCCGAAGACAATGAATTACTATTTCATACAATTATGACTTCAACAATATTGAATATGCTATTTTTTTACCTCAACAACATCCTCCTCCCAATGCGCGAGGAACATGCATAGGTATATATGATCGATATAAAATCTGAGGGTGGGTATCCTCAGCTTCACCTTGCAATGCTCCTTTTCATCAAAAAGGTTTGATTCTCTGATGTTTGACTTTTTATCTTTTTTGGTTTTTGAAAAAAAGAAAGAATTTTTATCTTTGTCCCTCTTGTCATTATCAAACTTAATTTCCTTCGTTTGTTCGTACTTCTTGGTTTTATTGTCATTCTTTTGTATAATCCAAGGTAAAAAGTAAGATTTGTGCTGCAGGCTCTTCGGATTTTGGGCCAACTTGGAGTAAATAAATGTGTAGTTGTAATGAATCAAGTAGTTTCTTTCTTGTTCCAGTTCCACATAGTTTTTTCGAACAAGTTTCCGTCTACGAAAAGCTAAATCTGAGAGTGCGAATTCAACCGAAAGGATTATGATGATGATTGGCAGAGGTTTAAAAAGCATTTTGGTTACTTCATCTCTGCAACGATAGTACTATTATCAAATAGATAACGATAGATAACGTAATCGACATGTTGAGCTACATGAAATATTAACTTTCAAGTAAAGTTAAAGATGAAATTTGTCCAGTGGTAATTTAACAGAGTTGCTTACAGTAACGTTTAACAAAATAAGAATTTAAGAATTAAGTCGACTGAACTGATCATGAGAATCGTTTGTGTTTATTTGCTAAATCCAACGATAATTCATTCCTGCCGGGTAACAAAGTTAACATGCGAATACAAATATAACTAACTACTATATATCGATTTAGGCGAGTTTAAAATAGCTGACGACATGGTTTTGAACTTTAATCATCGCTATCATCGTCAAACGTCATCATGCTTTGACTGGCTTTCCGAGGAGATTGGCGGCGAACTGGCAATGTTGTCTAAATATTGAAAATTCATTTTAAATTTCTTGGACAATAAATGTACAAGCGTAGTTTATACTTATTTCAATTTAGCCATTCTACCTGAACTAGTGTTTTTCCACCGCGAGTAGTCTCTTTGCTTCCTCCTCTTCCTCTGGAACCTCTCCCTCCTCTGCTCCCCCGCCCACGAGCAGGGGGTGGAGGGGGTGACATGGATTCGTCTCTACTAGCTGCTCTACTACTTTTACTTCCACGTCCTCTACTAGTAGACGCATTGCTGACCCGCCCTCGTCCTCTTGCACGACTTCCCTTTCCGCCTCGAGCTCCAAGAGCGACGACATCATCGTCGTCGTCATCAATAATTGAATCCTCAAGAGATTCTTCTTCGTCAGCTTCTCCATTATGACCGTTCGTGCCGTCGTCGTCATCATCTCCAACACTGCCATTTGCTCTAATTTTGGGTTTTATATTTTTCAAGATTCCCTCCACCTACAAAATACCAACAATTATGAAATTAGTTAGTATACATATTCAAGACTATACAGGACTAGATAAATAAACGATGAACAGTTCATCATCATACCTCTTGCTTTTCTTCTTCGGCTAATGCAGCTCTCATTTCTCTAAACTCGTCAACCACATCCGCAACTGTCTCTTCTGTAACCTTTTTCCTTATCAAGAACTCGATTGCTTTATCCATTTGCGATTCTATCACAAGTTGTATGGCTTTGTCGTCATCCTTCTCAACGGCACATTTGACGGCTTCCGATATTCCTCTTTCGGATAGAACCTCCAGAAGCTCGTTTTGTTTGTTTTTAGCCCGAGCGTTTGCAAAGTAAGCTTCCACGATGGTTTCAACATGACCATCTAAATCATCGTCCTGCGAAATCACACAAATTTAATAATATAATGTTCATGGAGCGATATTTAGCCAATGCCATAGTCATAAAATAAACTAATTATGGTTTACATCTTGATCCATTATTAACTGTTCAATTTCATCTGCATCAACTTCTGCACCATCCTCACGTTTTATTGGGGTTCTCTTGAACAAAACAATGTCGTCGTTTGCAACCTTGTCAGCAAATTTTTGACTGAACCTAATTTACATAAATAATATATCAAAATATAAGTACACATCAAGATTTCAAAGTCGCCTTCTGAAACATATAGAAGTCCTCATTGGCTTACCGGATGGGATTAAATGAGTCATCGATATCATCGTGGAAAACCCTTACTCGTATCAACGGCAATGTTGGCTGCTTCAGATGTCCAGTTAATTGATCATGAGAGCTAACAATCATTTCCTCCACCATTTTCTCCACGTACTTCTCTAAATGACGAGTTCTTTCCTTGACAGTTGCATTTTTTGGAAGTTTTTCCAAAACATCTTTCGCCATCAAGTCTTTCGTTAAAAAGGGACGAACAGTTTGAAGTTTGACTGGTTCTACACGAAACTTTCGCCGACAAATTTGCAGAAGGGCAACATGTTTTTCTTCCGCTTCCCCTGCTCCTAAAGAAGTGGCGACAGAGCTTCCTGGTTGGCATATATAAGTTCTTGGGAGCCCTTCAGCTCCTTCTACCCCATTATGTGTCTTTTTTAAACGACATTCATGTTCGTGACCCCAAACTGCTAACTGTATATAGCCAGGAATGAAGTCTTCAGGTACATAATTTTTGTGACCGTGCTTTACTCGATTTTGGTGAAGAACGAAGAGGTTGAACCATGAATTTGCATCCTCCTCAGGACCCACAAACATGACCTGCAACGAAAAGCAATTATGAAAGTTACGAGAGAAAATTCCGAATTTCTGGAGAAGTCGCCAAGATTTTTTGCCTTTACTTACCTTTCTGTCCTGCATTAAACGGTGAAGACGATCATCTTTTAAGTGACCCAAGCCATAAAGGGCAATTTTAGTTTCGCCTTTGACCAATAAAACAGGGGCGATTGTAATGCTATTTAAGTTGTCCCATGTTCCAAAGTGGTTTAGTAATTTCGCAGCGGCCAAATGATCCACAGCACTTGTTTTGGTGGCCCCTGTGTTAAAAAACCACCATATTATTTTAGCTTTCAAGTAATATTTTCATAGGAAATAGGAACTTATTCTCTTGACTTAATTCATTACCAATGGGGTCATCATGATTTCCGTGAATGGTGAAGACAGGCAGAGCGATGTTGATATTTGAATCATAATAATTAACACCTGGATCTGATTGATTGGGAAAATCGTTTTCAGGTATTCCAACATACTGAAATGACACCGGCCTGACAATAAAATATAAATACTTGACAGTTGACAGTGATATGGACATGAGTATTATGAGATGACTTCGTATATGATATGCCCACTAATTTTATGGTATTTTTCCTACCTGTCACCCAAACAGTACTTTCTCAGCAAGTCAGTAGTTTGACGCAAAATGTGTGGTCTGGGTTTGTTTTCATGAAATAAATCTCCACCAAGCAATAGAAAGTCAACTTCTTGCTCATTTGCAATTTGCAATATCTCTTCAAAAGTAGTGAAACTGTCAGACTCTAAAACAAACAAACATTAAGTTGATTTTATACATACACCATACATAAACCAGCCAGCCAATGTAAAAGATTTTGCATTGGAAAGTAAAATAAATGGGGATTACCTCTAGCAGGATTATTATCACAGAATCCCAGATGAATATCAGACGCCACAAGAATTCTAAAGTTGTCATCCTCTCGAACTTCCCCGGTTTGTGGAACGTAGTCTCCTGTTGCCATTACAGGATCGGATTCCTGATCCAGATCCTGATCCTGATCTTCAAAATTGTCATCCATGTTGAGTTTTGAGTAATTCCGAAGGATTCTTTGACACTGAAAACACACATAGCATGGAAGGTAAGGGAAATGTCAATTTTTATCTAATAGGACCACAGAAAAACTTATCGATATCAACCAAAGATTATTATTTAATGTCAACTCACAATTAAAAGCAGGTAATGAACAAACTAACCACAAATGACTTCTTCATTCAATTGCTAAACTGTCAATGTCACTCTTAAGACATTTTGTTTGACAGTCATCTACTCATTCTACTCCTTCAACTGAGTAATTAGAAACAAAAACCGTACGTTTTACACTCTGCAAATTCCAAGTACTTTTTCAAAACAAAGACTGCATTTTAAAAGTATGCATGTGTAGTATCTGTGTATGAAAACGTCCTGCAAAATAGAAAAAGTAAACTACCGCTTTTCTCATGTAAACACTGGGGCATTACGGCTTGCGACTGTCAATTGTTGTGCAGTGCATCAGACAAGGAACAGAGACAAGAGAAGAAGATGGAAATGATTGAAGCAAAGCAAAAGTCAACCAACCACGAAGACAGGGGCTATATGAAAACGCTTTGTTCCAAACAAGTTGCAATTGTTGCAAAACTGTGAGTTTTTCGTTGAAATAGGTTCCACTGCACTACTGTGACCGAATCCCTGATACGCTAATTGATGTAAGTCAATTAACTGATATTTTTAAACTAATATTTTTGATATCCTGTTTTAGAACGACCATCAACCAATACCAAGGAGAGTTATATTTTTGTTGTGATTCGTGATGTGAAGTTGTGTTGTGTGCATGACATACCTTTTTGCTGCGTTCATTTATACATATACCTATATCATTAAAATCATCTAAATACTGCAATTCATGTGACCTTGTCTTCTTGGACAAAGTTGTAATTTAACTACTATTGTTGTTTCAATGAGTAAAGCGAAATTTTATTATGTGAGAAGCTTGAACATGAAACTTTCGTGATGATGATGATGTTCGTGCGAGTTTGTTTGTTTATAAAGCACGTGTAGTTAACTTAAAGTATCACTTAAAGTAATAATATTTTGAAGGTGGAAGGGGACAAGTAACTTTCCTCTTACTGTTAGTTTATATCGTTAGCTTAAAACATTCGTCATTTTACGCTGAGCTTTATGGAAAATCCTTTGGGTTCTTCCAATGTCACGTACCTAAAATACTGATGATTTGTTAGCTTTGTTTTGTGCAGTACAGCACCAAAACCGGATAATGATCGGAATGGGGGAACTCAAACTTCAAATTGGGTAGTATGGTATTAGCTAATACACCTAATAAGCTGAACTGTACCATAAAATCAAAGGCAAATTTAACATGACAGGCATCCAAATATAAGTGCAACCAAACACGGTATATTTTCCCACTTTTGATTAGGATTTACGATGACTTTCAAATGAGTGTCCACTCCACGTCCAGTTAGCAAGTTATAAGCCTACAAACGATAAGTTAACTTAGGTCATAGAAATAAAATCAAAGGTGCAAGAATACCATTGTGTTATGTAAATTTATGTGCAATTAAATGCACACTTTGTGGTTATACCAGAAATAACCAGATCAGAGATTTCTTGAATAATATGTATGCTCAACTCAAATATATTTAAACATGCTACACCACACTCAACGTTGCGTCATCGACAGTAACCATCATTTTCTTCTGACATGACCTGCCAAAAAAAACCTTGTCGCAATGTTGAGTATTCATAAAAAATATTTTCTGTTATATTTTATTACATTTTTATCGCAAGGGGCCGGATCTTCCTTGAAAATACATACACTGATATCAATCATTTGCTCTTTTTTACCTACCCGTAGTTTACCCGTACAGAAAGGGTTAAAAAAATTATTTCAAACATTGTCGTTGCCTTTATAAACTTTCGGTTTCCACGAGGCATCCATTAGGACACACGAAGAGCTTCTGGAGATTAAAATCTCACTCTAAAAATACTTACACCGCAATTCCGACCCCGGCCATATGCCGATTTTCTAAAGAAAAAATTCAATATGACATTCTAGAACAAATTGAGAGAAAGCATCTAAAAATCTCCCTAATACCTCTGTTGACTGTTGTATTTATATTAATAAAAACCCAATCCACAGTGTAATTCTTCTACAGTATACTTTCATCTTTAATTATCTTAACCCTAAATTGGATAATCTCCATACTTTGTTTGATACAGTTTTCTGTACATTTTTATATTTATTCATTGGCTGCTGGATTGGAATAAGAACCAAGAACCTAATAAAAATGGAGTGCAATATGCAGACATGTCGATGTAACTCTGTGGTTTCATGTTCTTAGGCGCTTGAATTGGAAAGTATTTTGTTCCTTACATTGCATGTGCCGTACCGTGTGGTTCGTGGTTAGCCTTTTTCTCTAAATCGTCTCTGTCTGAGTTACAAAAGAAGCTCGATATCAACAATCTAATAGCGAGCATAGCATATTCCTTTTCTTAGCTATTTGTTTTTAGTAGTACACGTGTGACGTAAAAGTGCAAATACACCTGCTCAAATGTTCAACTTTCTTTTAAACATCAACATGCGTACTCATAGTACTTACTGTTTTACAAGCACGTACAAATTCATGTTTTT